>BPLQ01008082.1:0-13080 GCA_021605075.1 Caerostris darwini | reverse complement strand
ATGTAATAATATTATGTATTAATTATTATGTAATAATATTATGTATTGTCAATGTATTAATAATTTAAAACTTAGAATTCGATGTCTTTTGTCATGAAATCCTGATAAAAAGAATTTATTTTAATAAATATAACAGAATCAATTTAGGCACCATGTTTTCCTTTTTCGAAATTCTTTAGTAAAGAAAAATTTCTCTGTCTTTTTATAGAAGCAAACTAATTTATTGTAGTCACTGATTTAATACAAAATATTAAAACTGCTTAAATTGTCTTAAAATATCAACTATATAAAAGTACATAAAGCCTCCGATTTATTCAAATAACGTACTTTATTCAATACACAACAATCTGAATGTAATTTCAACAAAGCTGCTGTTTCTATAAAATGTATGTCCGATTTCTTAAAGAAAATGCCCATAAAAATAAATCTCTGATGTTTTCCTGTTAAATAAGCCGAAACCTTTGTATCGCTAAATTATACAGAACCGAAAAGAATTCCATATCTGGATTTCAAAATGGATACATTGTTTTCCAGATACATACAAAAGTTCATTTGTTTTTGCGATGCGATATTTATTTTTGTTTTGCGATATTTTTTTTTTCTTTTTTTTTTTTGAAATAATGTAGCTTTCTTTTATGTATTTACACTGTAGGGAATTTAAAAAAGACATAAAATGCTTTATATTTAATACAATACAACAAAATTAGAAACATTCATTTGACATATTGTGCTAATATTTGTAATTCTTATTAGTAAGTGATGTTCATATAGTAAGATACTTAAGTATATTCATGTTTTTAATCGTTCAATTCCGAGCTAAACAATCTGAAATAGAAGCTATTTTTATTTGGGCATAAATTGAATTTTACTTTCTAGAAGAAAACAAGTAATATAAAATTTGTTTTTAATCCTATTTAAAAGTTATTATTCTAAATTTTTATCTATTTAAGTCAATTCCTACTTTTTTCTCACTATTTTGTAGAAATGTTCTTTACAAATAAAGTTGAAATTTTCCTCCTACATCTGGTGCCATCTATTATTAGATGCATGCAACTTAAATCTAAAAAAACTAAAATTAATTAATTAAATTTAATTAATGAATTAATATTTGGAAAAAACTCTATTAAATCAAGTATCATCCACTAAAAGTTTAAAAAATTCAATTTTGAACTTGAGTGGATGAATAAAACATATTTATTAATGATTGAAGATTTGAACAAGATATATATAGAGAGAGTGGGAACTTATAGTAGGAATTTAAAAAAAAAAAAAAAACGTTAACTTAATGTATTTTAAAATTTTTTACCAAAATCTTTTCATACAAATATAAAGAAAAAATGTTTTTGAGTATTATAATTTTCGAGGGAAAAATATTTATTCATTTATGACTTTATTATTATACTGAAAATATTAAATAAATTATAATTAAATTGTAAATATAAAAACATTCTGGTTTAAAAATCTATAATTTTTTCTATCTGCAAAATATTTGTGTAAATCTTTTATCAGTAAACTTTCTTTTTCAGCATAAAATTTTAACTTCTATAATTGTGTAAATCAATTTTTAAAGACTTCAATTTATAGATTAAAAAAAACAAAACAGATTTTATTGATATTGCAAAATAAATCGTAACAACTAATTTAATTAATTAATTCTAATTAGTTGAATTCCCGATTAAGAAAATAATTTTAAAAATTCTGAATAAAATCCCACATCCTGATTAAGAACATTATTTGAAATAAATATTAAATGAAATAAAATATATATTGAATACTTTTAAAAACAGTCCTCAAAATATATTTAAATTGAGAAATTATAATGATGTAGCAAACTATTAATGGCAACTGACCAAACTATGACGTTTCAACAGGGGTCATGTGATGGCAGAAATTCCTATAATTCAATCATCTACCTGTAATTGATAGAAGATGATCGGCATAACCTTATTAAGTATTTTGAATATTTCAAAATGTATCAAAATTTTAAAAGAATAATATTAAATACAATGGGAAATTTTCAAAATTATGATTTAAAGGATTCGAATCCATGAAAAATCTACTTCTAATAAATTCCTTAGAAAAGCTGTTTTGATTACCAACCGAGTTGTGTCAAAAAATTGCCGATGTTTGTGGATGTGCCACTATTTCTCCTCCAAAACTCTATAAAAATTCGATAAAATTAAGGTAAAAAAACTTATAGCATTTCAAGAAAAAAAAGAAAAAAATGCTCTGATATCTAAATATATTTTTCGGCTTTTTCGCCCACTTTTCCAACATTCTGATCTTTTGGATGCTGAAGTAAAGCAATAGATACTTATACTTCCGGAAATAGTTATTAGAGATATCTGATTTTCTTTAGATTTTCTCAGGAAACTTTGTAAACTTTCATGTGTCAGCCTGACCGTCGATGCCAGACACTTATATACGCAGGCACAGTAGCTATCGAATTTCCTCGTTTCTGAAAACAGTGACAGCAAGCAGAATGCCCAAGCAGATTTGCTATGGGCCGTACTACATGTGATCTGCGTACATTACCAATGGGTAGCAATTAAAATTTACACATAAAAAATAGTTTTAAACAGCCATTTATAAGAGTTGATAGTTTACATTGCAAGGGCAAGTAAATCAAGTCATGCAAGTCAAACTCTTTAATGTAAACACTTTATTTTTATTTAATCCATTAAAAATGTAAAAAAATTTTTTAAAATTATCTTATACAAAACGCCATGCCTGCTTAATGCCATTGTGTTATAATGATACATATGAATGACAATATTTGACACAATTTATCCAATTTCTTAAGACATTTCTATGCAATTATGTTATTAAAAGATCAAAATGCATTTAAAAATAATTTTCTCACTAATAAAGAATATACAAAATGTGTATATGTTTTCAATAAAAAAATCTCTTTAAAATATTAGTAAATAATAATTTTACTAATACAAATGTTGTATTCATAATATTTACAATTTTATAATAGTTTTAAATGTTAAAAATCACCTGATTATGTAGAATACCAACATTTCAATGTACACAAATATTGACAGAAACAATATTTTCCTTATTTATAAGGAAATTAACATATATTTAGATAGTTATACCTGAATTGATTTAAAAGTATTAATTTTAAAAATTATTAAACAATGATTTTTACTTTAGAATAAAACTGTTTTTAAAAAACAGTTTTATTTGTTCCTGTTTAAACCAAATACAATTTTATTTGTTCCTGTTTAAAGCAAATACAATTTTATTTGTTCCTGTTTAAAGCAAATACAATTTTATTTGTTCCTGTTTAAAGCAAATACAATTTTATTAAGACTATTAACAAAATTTAATTTACTTCTCTCAAAACTTTCCAACTGCATTTTATTTATACGAGAAAACTTTTCTATACTCATAGATATTTTTCCATTAACTAATTTTATTTTATTTCCATTTATTAGATATTTTTCCATTAACATTTCTGTTAACTAAATAATTTAAGTGAAAAAAAAATGCAATTTCCTGCATATAAATATCTACCATGCTCCTTATTTATTACAAAATCAGCACATCGATAGATTATTATTTAAATTCTAAAGCCCTTTGTGGACAAATAACAAGTTGCAAAATTCCTAAAATACCTCTCCATGTATCCATTTAAATGCACTTGACATTTAAGTAGAAAATATCACCAAACTCCAACTCCCGGAATCGACAAATGAATCACGCCTAGACAATTTCAAGTGTTTCTATGCAATAGCCTTCTTCGATCTCAATGTGACTTAAAATACATTTTGTGACCTTAATATGCGGGAATTAATTTCCCGAAAACTGCAACTATGTATTTTCCGGGCATTAAGCAGAGCGCGGCTTCAATTTGCTGCCATCGGAAACAAATAGGGGAAATTGGGGTCCATGCATTAAATTAAAGGAAGGGAGAGTTGGACGATATTTACTGCGCGCCTCAAATCGAAAAGAGCTGCTGTTGACATTGATTGAATGCGCCATTTGTCAATAATATTGTCAGTCATTTCTTTTCAGTTTCGAACGTTATCGACAAGGCAGAGTCGCATGCTTCAAAGAGGAAGTTTATGAGATCATATCCACAGATGAAGAAAATAAAATGAGAGAGGGGGGAAATGGGTTTTTGTTGGAAGAACAACAAGAAGTTGAGCTGGAATAGTAGCTCATCTATTGTTGCTTCCGGTTTTGTGAAATGAGATGCTTTCTCTTGTCTGGTCTTTACTACTTGGATGAGTTTGTGGGCTTTTCTTTTTCTGGTCCTTTTTTTTTTTCCTTTCTGGACAACGAGGATCTTTCATCTATAATAAATTTTTCGTTCTTCTTTTAAAGACACACTGTTCAAATTAGATGCAAGGAGTGTAAAATATTGTTGCATGTTATTTAGATGCATTTAACTTTGATAGAATATCCTAAAGAAAGCAATGCAAAAAAAAAAAAACTGAATTTTGAATTATTTAACTTGTGTTTCGTTTATTTGTTTTAAATAAATAAATCAAAATTAATATTTTCCCATAATATTTTATTAAATATACAAATCGGTTTTATTCTTTAATTACTTTGTTTTTGTATAATTAATGATTATATTTTCGTTCAAACATCTATATAAATAAGGAAAACTGCTGTATTTCTGTTAGCAATACTGGCTTACTTGAAAAATTTTAATTATTTAAAAGTGGTATGTTTTATATTATTGTATACCTCAATTAATAATCAAATTTAGCTATATTCGTCCAAAAATGATTTTATATGATTTATTTATTGTATTATAATTGAGGATTGCCCATCTCCATAATTGCATCAAATGAACTATGAATTTGAAAATTCCAAAAATTCATTGGACCGAATGCATGTATTTTTTTTTAAAATTAATGTTTTCTTTTAAGATGCCAATTTTTTTCTACCAAATTACTTTCACCTTTTTGTTTATTAATAATGCCGCATCAAAAATCAGAGAGATTTTTATCCATCATCATTTTAACATGCCATTGCTTTATCCTCATAATTAGATTGTTATTTCAAACTTTCTATTAGTCCCTCAGATAAACATGATAATCTTCCTAGTGAACATAGCAATCTGTTGCAAATTATTTTAGTTATTGTATGTTAACGAATTATAACAGCACGTGTATTTTTTTAGATGCCGGATGATTTGGTTGGAACAATCCATTATCTTTCGAATGATATCGGATTTTAAATTCTACTAAAAATTAAAATTCTACTAAAAATTAAAATTCTACTAAAAATTAAAATTCTACTTATTTTCTGGTTATCTTTTTAACAAAAAAATTCATTAGTTCTTCCATTTATTGAAACATTAAAATTCGTTAGAATTATAAGGTATATATTTAAGTTTCTTGAAGACTACAAACATGTGATATATTTCAATAAGAAAACAAAAAAATTTTTGTTTGCCAAAGATTTTAAGAGATATTACGTTTTTGAGTTTTCCGAGTGGTTAAAAAATGCACTGTAAGCACAATAAGATTTACAAAGTTTTCTTAGAATGATGAATTTTCTAAGCTTAAACTTTAGATAATTGTGTAAAAGTGCAAAAAAAAATAAGTAAAAAAATTATGTTTAATGTCTAAATTCGCGTAATTCTGATATTGATTAAGATACACTGCGTGAAAAAAGTAGAAGGACATTAGATTATTTTTGATAAATGAATAATGACGCATTTTTTAAACAATTTATTCACAACGTGTTTACATGCAGATACCTGTATCTAGACAAAACAAAAAAGTACACAATTTAAAAAAAAGTATACTTAATAAAAAAATTGGTTTTGACGATCTCATGATCAGTGAAAAAAGTAGAAGGACACTTCTAAAAAAGAGGTGTACTATATAAATTAATATGGAATTCTTTTCCCGTTGGCTCGAATTACTTCGAAGATCCTATTTGGCATCGAACTGTATAAAGATTGAATATTTGTTTGCCAAAAATTGTCCCATACAAAGTTTAATGATTTCTGCAGCTCAGCTACAGATTCAATCTGCTTTCCACCCTCGTAAACACGACGTACAATCATTGCCCATATGTTCTCTACAATGTTGAGATCAGGACTTTTAGCAGGCCAATGTAAAAGTCGAACATTGTTTGCTGCAAACCAATCTTTAACACCATTTGCAGTGTGAATTGATGCTCCATCTTGCTGAAAAAATCCAGTCATCTCCTCCTAACTCAGTGCCATACGGGAGAAGATTAGTAGAAGATTAGTGGATGTAGTCTGTATGGTTCTGTCTACCATTTAGAAAGACTAAACTTGTCCTGCCTCCATAGCCAACTGCTAACCATACCATTAAACCACCTCCTCCCATCTGTCGAGTAGAATAAGTTTCTTCTTCAATACCAAGACAGTGCCAATAGTACTGATAATCATCTGGACCATCCAAATTGAATTTTTTCTCATCGGAAAATATAACTGAGGTCCATTCTGAGCTTCAGGACATGTGGTCTTTAGCCCACTGCAGTCGGTTCTTCACGTGTCCTTCATTCCACTTCGGATGGTGCATCCGTTTTTTGAAGACGAACTTTTTTGAGCTTTTTATGTAGTTATAGACAGTTCTTTTCGTTACATGTGTAATTCCTGATTGAAATTGTGCCTTGCCGACACTTCCACCAGTCTTTTTGAGTTCACGAATGATTTTTTGTTGATCACGTTGGGTGAGTTTTTTTCGTCTTCCTGTCTTCTTTTTTCTTCTGTCACTTTCAGGGTTTCTTATGAAGTTCGAAACAGTATTAGGACTGATTCGTAGCTGCCGTGCAATCTCTCTCACACCTTTGCCTTCATTTTTATAGGCAACTATTTGGCCCTTCTGAAACTTACTTAAGGGTATTCCTCTGGGCATCCTAAAACCAGCAAAAACTATGAATTTTTAGCTAAATATTTTATTCTTGTTAAAAAGGAATTAAAAGAGAAAAAAACACTTACCTATAAACTTTCCAACAGCTTCTAAATTGATTTTTTGGACGTGTCCTTCTACTTTTTTCACACATCCAAAGTCATTAAGTATTGCATTTCTAAGTTAAAATAATGGTAAGTAAAAAAAACTCATTTAACTTTCACTTAACGTAAATTAAAACTCTAACAAAACAACTCTCTATAAAAATCAGATCAAAAGCAGTAAAATAAAAGCATATTGTACAAAAAAAATGACTGTCCTTCTACTTTTTTCACACAGTGTATTAACATAAAAAGACGATTGGCTTTATCACCCAATTTTGTAGGTGTTCCAATTTTTTCTCTTGTTTTCAAATTACATGAATTTACCTCTTAGTGAAGCATTTTTATATCAGATTATATTAAGATTATATAGATTATATCGATTTTTATATCGAATTAGATTTGAAGGTATACATATCTCGCCTATCGGATAATTTTGAGACATAATTGTTAAACGTTAATTTATTTGGAAAAAAAAAGAATTGCATTACATCGTGTTTCTATACAGCTAATTATATATTAAATTGTATGGTTTCATCATTTATACTGTTTTTACTTCATTTTATTCCTTAAATTAAACGTCTCTATAATCATTGATTTAAAATTTTTTAGTTTGCTAAAATATTTCTGATATAAAAATGCCTTTCATTTTTCATAAGGTAAAAGGAAAGAAAAATGCGCGTAAATACTCTTATTAATTTATCTCTGTCTTTAAAAATTATTTGAACTTAAAAATGCACGTCTAGAAAATAAGGACTGAGATTGAAAAGGCTTGCTCGAGAAGTTAAGCTCCTTTGGAGGGCAAATGCCGTCCTGCTTAAAAAAGGTTTGAAACCACTCAATCAGGTTAGTTCAACAGAAAAAGAAATATCCCCATCCGTATTGAAAGGGAAAAAAATCCCCCCTACGCTTAAATGTGGAAATAACAAAGGTGAATTTTCTTTTTCTTACTATGCTGAAGAAATAGAAATAGATTTCGAGAAAAATTAGCATAAGTTTCTGGTTTATTAATTACAAACTCTCAGCCACGTTGAAAAATTGAAGAATTCGTTAATCATTAGCGTTGCTGTTGCGAAATAATCCAACCTCTTTTTGCTTGACGTAGCGCTAACACTTAAATTGCTCTTAAGAGTTTTTGTTGAATTATCATCAGCATAAAACGTCTCTTAATTTAAGCATGTTGGTTAAAGAAGTTTGTTTACTTAACAGAATGCTTTAAAAAAAAAGATACATTGTTTTTCTTGTAATTTATTTTCCCACGGAAATAATGGCCAAAAAGTAACGAGAAGATGGCAGAGATTAAAAGCTTGTTTGGTTTTAAAGTGAACTCGTGGTAATTAATGCTAATGAAGGAAATGCTAACATTCAAGAACATGTGTTGCGAAGTGAAAGAAGAATAAGGTAGGAGCCATCATTATTAATTAAGGTAAAATAAAAAAATATTTTCTTTCCATCCCAGAAAACTTGTTAAATGGCTAAATGAAAGAATGGCAAACTAGAAAAAGTTATTACATTCTAAAAGAAATAAGGATTGTTATTATGAAAAAGATGTGTTAACTGTTTCAAGGGAAATTAAATACAGGAAAAAGAATTAATTTTAAAGACGTTTCAATAAAAGTCTTTAGATAAAGGTTGTTGGAAATTGACGTCCAAAACTTCTAATGTTTTAATAATGTATTTTATCAACATGAAGATTCTAATGTATTTAACAATTGAAAATTCCATATTCAGATAATAATGAATGCGTAACATCGATGTAGAACAGACATATACAGAATGATTTAAAAATTTCTGTTTACTCAGATGGAAGAAAAAGACAGGCACGAATGCTATGCAGAACGGAACATTTATCAAAATCGCTTTAAAAAAGCCTTGAAGATCGCATAGTCTTCTGACTCCCCAAACCTCAATACTTGCGATTTACTATGATTAGGCTATTTGATATCACAGATCTACCATTATCGTACTACCTCAAGAGTAATTTTAGAAGATTATAACCAATGGTATTTATAAAGATTCCTATTAGACATTTATAGATAGATTATGCCATTGCAGTACATCTATCGCATATTTTTTGATGTACAATATGTACCTATATTGGAAATTTCATGATATGTTATTTCTTGTGATTGACTATGATTAGGATACTTGATATCGTCGATCTACCAAGATCATACATCATTATAAATTTAAGAATATTATGCCCAATGTTATTTATGAAAAAATTTTAATGACATGTTCAGTGTTGCTGCTTCAATGTCACTCAATAGCATTGCAGTATTTCTAACGTATAAGGACAGAAATATCAAAAATTTGTTATGTAGTTTTCAGATTCACTGACAGTTGGTTGTTATTACAATACCCGTAGTGTATATTTTAGATATAATACCTGTTTTATTGTTTTAGTTTAAACTCATTTGCATTCGAGAAATCACATTTTTTGTTTGTTTGTCTAATATGCACGAACTAACACGAACTGTGTATTTTTTTTTTTTTTTTTGCAGAGAAAATATGGTCAATAAAATTTAATTATTCCTTGTTCATTGTTTCTTCTTCTTTTCTCATACTTTACAACACCTATACGTATCAGCCACCAAAACATTCCCTCATCCGCAGTTTATACCCAAAATCATAATATCGTTTACTCTAATCGTTTTGAGCAGAATGTTATTAATGCAAAATATGTGGAACAGAATGCATCGATTTCATGCAAATAAATATGCATGTTTCATCATTTATACCACAAGCAAATCATGAATACTTATGATTTATTTGAATGCGAAATTATTTTAAGCTTAATTAATTTCACTGTATAGTAATTTAATGTTCATCATAATTTCTTAAAAGGCTTTTTATGGTTTTGTTTTTAAAAATTTTTCAATTAGTATAGCAGAAAAAAAAAAAGAAATTCCCACTTATAGTAGAAATTTAGTTGAATCCGATATTTTAAACTGTTTCTGTCCGATTTAGCATTCTAATAACAATATTAATTTATTCTAAAGCTGACAAAATATATTTTCTGGTTTTGATACAAGATATTTCCGTTAGCAAAAATTGTAACAAAGTACATTTTCCAGACGTTAGGCATAGAGACCTTAATTTGCCATCGAAACAAATTGGCAAAACTGACACTGACGCCTTTAATTGGAGATCCTGGCTCTATTTAATGTGCATCTACAACGAAAATGGCTGCTTTGGCATTGATTTGATACGCCATTAGTCAATAAGATTGTCCCTCATTTCTTTATCGCCTCGAACGCTATCGACAGGACTAAACGCTTCAGGGCGAGGGGTTATGAGATCATCAAGACTCAAAGAAGAACAAAATCGAACATCGAAGGAAGAACAAATGGATCTTCGTAAGAGCAAGAAATAGGGCTGGAGAGAGTAGCTCATGTACTGCTGCTTCCGGCTTCGTGAAATGAGATGTTTTCTCTTATCTCTGGAGTTCGTTGCTTCGTTGAGTCTGCGAGTTTCCTTCGCTCGACTACTTTTTCCATCTCTACAAGGAGGCATCCTTACATCATTTATAAATTCTTGTTTTTGTTTTGAATTAAGATTTTTAATTTGCTTAGATGTGCAAACCAAATGCTAGATGTATACACATATTTCTGCATATATTATGCATATATTTTGTTTTATGTTTCTTTTTAAATCATATGGTTTTGAAAAACATAAATTAATACAAAGAAAAATATTCATTTGTGTATGCAGTGAACTGCATTTAATTTTTGTGTGACTTTTCAATTCTTACAACAGTTGAAAATGCATGAAAATTTTTAATTTAAATATAAGTAATAATCAAAACTATTCCTATTTCTTTTCTGTTATACTTGTTGGAATTTTGATAAGTGGAAAAACTATCAAGACCTTGAAAATGTAAATGTATACAGATATATTTTATTTAATATAACCATCACTTCTCTAATATGAAATATTAAAAGATGCTTTAAAAATAGTATTTAATCCTAAACTAACAATTATTAAAGTATTATAAGTGCATTTGCTCTAAGCAAGTGAAATTTCTAAGATTCCTTTTTGCCTATGGTTCATAATTATTTATATCTATTGTAAGATAATGAGATTTAAAAAGATTTAATATTTAACTTGAAAATTTTAGATTGAAATTAAAAGAAGGACTACATTTAATAAAATACAAGTGTTAACTGCAATTCTCTTGTTTTTTTTAAATTTCCTTTGATACAATCACTTTTTGAAAAAATTTAAATCTTCGAAATTGATAAATAAAAAATTTAAAAAAAAAATCTACTGAAAAATAATCACCCTTTCAAGGAGGTTCTTAACTTAAGATAAGCCACAATAGTACTAAACTGATATTTTTAAAAATTTAATCTTATGCCTATGTAACGAATGTAAGATTTTTATTTTGAAAACATCAAATATATTTTTGTTTTATTAGAAGAATATTTTTTTTTACGTTTTCTTATCCGATATTATTTAATATAAAATTTAAGAGAGAAATAAAATCGAATAAACCCTCTTCTTTAGCAGATTTCGATAAAAGTTCATGGTTGTCTGACTCACTTGACGAAGTATTTACGCTAACTGGATAGATTCAATTTGCAGGATTTACTGAGTTGGGATTCCATACTAAGTGAAGCCGGTTGTTGCAGAGGTTGGCGCATAGAAAGGATAACGGTCGAAGAATCATCGCAAAGTCTTCTTTTCAAAATGTATTTTATAACGCAAGAGATTCAGAACATCTCGGAGGGATTACGGATTTAATTCATGAGATCTTTTTGTGTGAATTGAAGGAAAGAAAAAACTTTGGAAGGTTTTCTAAAATAGTCTTTATTTTTGAATTTATTAAAGTTTGAAAATTCCTTTTCCTCATAAAAAATCCGAATAAAGTATTTATATATATTTGATCTAATATATACACTGAAGTGACAAAAGTCATGGGATACCTCTTAATATCGTGTCGGCCCTCCTTTCGCCCGGCGAAGTGCAGCAACTCGACGTGGCATGGACTCAACAAGTCGTTGGAAGTCTTCTGCAGGAATATTGAGCCCTGCTGTCTCGATAGACGTCCATAATTGTGAAAGCGTTGATGGTGCAGGATTTTGGGCACGAACAGACCTCTCGATGATGTCCCATAAATGCTCGATGGGATTCATGTCGGGCGATCTAGGTGGCCAGATCATTCGTTGGAATTGTCCAGAATGTTCTTCAAACCAATCGCGAACAGTTGTGGCCCGGTGACATGGCGCATTGTCATCCATAAAAATCCCATCGTTGTTTGGGTACATGAAGTCCATGAATGGCTGCAAGTGATCTCCAAGTAGCTGAACATAAGCATTTCCAGTCAATGTTCGGTCCAGTCGCACCAGAGGACCAAGTCCATGCCATGAAAAAACAGCCCACACCATTACGGAGCCACCACCAGCTTGAACAGTGCCTTGCTGACAGTTTGGGTCCATGGCTTCGTGGGGTCTGCGCCACACTCGAACCCTACCATCAGCTCTTACCAACTGAAATCGTGACTCATCGGACCAGGCCACGGTTTTCCATTCATCTAGGGACCAACCGATATGCTCACGTGCCCACGAGAGTCGCTGCAAGCGATGTCGTTCTGTCAGTAAAGGCACTCGAGTCGGTCTTCTGCTGGAATAGCCCAAGAAAGCCAAATTTCTCCGCACAGTTCTAACAGACAAGTCCCTTGTACGTCCCACATTGATTTCTGCGGTTATTTGACGCAGTGTTGCTTGTCTGTTAGAATTTACGACTCTTTGCAGACGTCGCCGGTCTCGGTCGTTAAGTGCAGGCGGTCGACCACTGCGCTGTCCATGGTGGGATGTTATGCCTGAAATTTCATACTCTCGGCACACTCTTGACACAGTGGATCTGGGAATGTTGAATTCCCTAACGATTTCCGAAATGGCATGACCCATGCGTCTAACTCCAACTAACATTCCGCGTTCAAAGTCTGTTAATTCCCGTCGTGCGGTCATCATCACGTCAAAACCTCTTCACATGAATAACTTGAACAGAAATGAAAGCTCTGCGAAAGCACTGCGCATTTATACCTGTTCTACGCGATGCTACTGCCATCTGAAAATTTGCATATTGCTATCCCATGACTTTTGTCACTTCAGTGTATATTA
>BPLQ01008081.1:0-252924 GCA_021605075.1 Caerostris darwini | reverse complement strand
AAAAAAATGGCTACATCCTTACCATAACACGCAAAATTATTATGAGAATAAAATGGGACTTCACGCATACTTTTGGAGTAGTATGGACAAATCTGGGTCTCCTTTTTATGCCATAAAACCACAGCAAATTAACTATGTATACTTTTTTACATAATATTCACATATATGTAAATGGCTAGAGGATATTTTTAAAGAATAACCTTGAACTGAAGAACATTTGAATGAACATTGAATTTAAATAGTTAATAATGCACATTTTTTATTTATTATTTTTTTTGGAACTTACACATATTTATTAACCTTGAACTGAAGAACATTTGAATGAACACTGAATTTAAATAGTTAATAAATTCTAAAACCGAATTTTACAAGTAGGATCAGTTGTAAAAGATTAAACAAAACATTTTAACGTACATCAAACTTACATATTTTTAAAGACTAACCTTGAACTGAAGAACATTTGAACGAGCATTGAATTTAAGTAGTTAATAATGCACATCTTTTATTTATTATTATTTTTTGGAACTTACACAAGCTTATTAACCTTGAACTGAAGAATATTTTAATGAACACTGAATTTAAATAATTAATAAATTCTAAAACCGAATTTTACACATAGGCTCAGTTGTAAAAAATTGAATAAAAAAATGATTGCTCTTAATTGCTGTGACAATGTCTTTTATTTTATGGCACTATCCTAATGATCTTGAAATGCTGTGCTATAGGAGGAATTTCTCCAAAATTTTCAAATAGCTTTAGAGTGAATTTTTTTTTGTAAAAATTCACCTTTAAAATGTCTTTTATGGACGCTCTACACGCTCTAAGATCATATTACTCAAGGATCTACAGTTTAAAGTGGATTCCGAACCACTACAAACATCCATGACACCGCTAGGATTCGAAACCTGTGGCACCGAGCGCCAGAGCGCTAGACACTCGGCCATCAGGAACCCTTTTTTTCCTACCGTAATAATATTATACTTTGAGCTTTTTTAAAAATGCCAATCAAACAGTTTTAATCATTGAAATACGAAAGGGAAGACAGATTGGTATCTAAGTAAAAAACAAACCAACTTCAATAATTATACTATAGATATTTTTTTTATGTAATTATAATATAAAGATAAATGAACTAAGCAAGTAAAAAAGTCTCAACAATTTATGATTTTTTTCTGTGCTCCAAACGACAGACGGACTGGTGTGATGCGATTAGAAACATGTATGAATCTATTTCTGTCTTTGTCATTTACACCTCTTTTACGGATAAACTACACATTAGGATAATAGTCATGTTCACATGATAGTAAAAAAGGAACAAGGAAGTTTCAGAAATCTGCAACTGGAACCGACTCGTAAATTCCAGAACTTTCGCATCTGACATATTTCCGAAACTATTGCTTTGATTAAAAGCGTTCCGTTTAGCGACCCTATCCATCCTTTTTATCACACGTGAAACAAAAAAATTATCACAAAGCGTCTGGGCCATCAAATTTGTCAACCTCAATCCAAAACCCATTGAAGACGATGACAGGAAAGAACCAAAACCAAAACCAAATCCAAAGATGCACCATGTTTTTTCCTGGATCATTTGCATATCAAACGAAAAAGGACACCGAAGAGCTATTCCCCATATTTTTTTTTTTGTTTCTCACCAGGAAGTAAGTAAGTGGACGTGCACATCACAACAACAAAGTAAACAAAGTATTCAATGATGCCAGCGTTTGTTGTGTGTTTTTGGATCTTCCTTAGAGGTCATTGACATGTGGGAATAGATGGGGGTGTGCCGGGAAGGGGTGTTTATGAGTGGGGAAAGGGAGAGTGCCTGGGATTTACGGATGAGTGGCGAAACATTTTAATTGAGAGACGCTATCGTCAGGTTCATCGGTGCGTCGCATGTAATCGTTTGCTTCAGACAAAAGGGGTGGCGACGAATTTTTAGGTGCGTGTCGGTGGAAGAGTTTTTTCCTTTTTTTTTTGTTCTTTTTGGTGGATATCGTTACTAATTTTGAAAATCGTCGTTCATCATGATTTGGTAAGGATTGCTTGTGCCAAAAAATAAATTTTTGTCATGTGTTTAAGAAGCTTTCGATGGGAAATAGTGAGAATAAATTGTATAATTAATGGAAAGTTGAGAAACAGAATTTTTCGATAGAAGGAAAAAAAGAAAGAATTTTATACAGTTGAACGATTTATTTATAAAAGACATATATTGATTTATAGTACTGAAAATGTAGAAATGTACAGAAGATAGTAGAAAGTGGAAGTTAATTTCTTAACTGATGTTTTATCCCTATGGCCAGCTCTTTATCCTATGTTGTGCGTGCTAGATAGTATGTGTGCTGTGGTCACTGTTGTTGGAATTGTCTTGCCAATATGGGCAATATCTATTTGTAAATATTTTTTTATGAAGATAAATTTTCCATAATTATTGTATAATTCATATGTTATATTTATGATAACATATATTCTATGTGCGTCCCTTAGAATGTGTATAATGGTCCTTCGCACATGCAGGATGTGAATCCGATCTGTTCGAAGGGATGGCCAGTTTCCAGTGGGTGCAAGTTTTTTGCCACAACTGCAGCTGAAAGTGATCTCTCGGGGTGGTGTTTGAATTGGCGTGGGCCATGCGAAACTTCGTGCCAGATGGTCAAGAGCGACAGTTTACCAAGACATTTAAGACTCTAGTTATCTGTGCTCGAATATTTATGGATGGGGTGGGATGTCTTCGTCGAACGGAAATAGACTCTGATTTGGTGTCGGCAATCGCCCGCACCCCATCACTGAAAAGACATATAAAAGGGATCTGAGAGACATCGCAACTTCTATAGTGATATCACTCATAGGCAGAAGTCTGATTTGCCTCCATGACGCTCTTACAGTCATATGAGTCCATGACCTACGGTTGACAGTGCATTACGAACCATTACAAACACCCAGGGCACACGCCGGGACTTGAACCCGAAACCTATGGCACCGAACGCCAGACACTAGACCATTTGGGCCCCAAGCTCAACTGTTTTCATATTTAATAAAGATATAATCAAACCTATCGTTGCTGTTATAGAACTTATTACAATTAAATATGTTTGACCTATCATAACGATAAATCTTGATAATGACTTGAGATTAAATGAATCAATTGCAGATAATGACAAGAAAACGAAACTTAACAAATTTAATTTAACGAAAACAAATAAATTAATGAAAGCTGTTTCGTCCATTAAGAATTTCTAACATTCATGCTATATGAAAAAATTATGAAATAAGATTAAAATTTAAGTAATTGCGTGTGCTATATTAATTAAGTGGACAAGCCAGCAAAGCGAGATGTGAGTGAAGTTATATATACTATATACAACAAAACTACACTGCGTGAGCAGATCAGAAAGAAAATTTATAAATATTTTTTTTTATTTCCAATGGCAGGTTACAATAAGTAATAAAATAAAATAAAAAAAGAACACAAAGAACATGAAAACAACAACGAGAATCGAAAGAAATCACATAGTGACATGTTTAGCCCATAAGGGCCCTAGCCTCCCAGTAACGACCCTACACAGTAGAGGAAACAAGTGCAGGGCAGACAGGAAGGTGAGAGGAATCCATGTCCTCTCCAAGACTGCAGAGCATGCATTTTGGGCTTGCAACTATTTTCATACGAAAAAGATGATTGGCCGTACAATCATGGCCCGTCAGGAGTCTGAAAAGGGCAACTACTTTCAACCTGGGCTGATCGGGGATGTTTAGAATAAAGTTAAACCAGTTTTTAGACGAGTTACCTTCACGGAAATCATCAGATAGAGTGTTCCGGAAAAAATCGTCAGTTTCATCGAGTGAAAAGAGATGTCTTTACAAAAGGTTTGGGTGACGGTTGTTCCTTTTTTGGCAAGAGAATCCGCCTTCTCATTACCCAAGATCCCACAATAATAATATAAATATAGTAATACAGAAAAACAAATCATATTAAGAAATCATATACATATATGCCTATGGCTTTCCGTGCATAAGCTAAATATAATCCATTCCATTGGATGTCTTTCAAGGGTCAGGTGAGAATCTTTTTTTTATGAAAACCTGTTGCAGTGCCAAATTATCACAACAGCAAATTTGTCAATTTGGATCAATTTACCTAGCGGATATAAATAACAAGGTTTATAATGTCTCGAGAGTGCATATTCTTTGTAAAAGCTATCCTCAAGATGGTATAATTGCTTTATTATGGATTTCTGTTCATTTTCAAAGACGATTTGTTTTTCTGTATCATTGTAGTATTTATACATTTTCTTTCTGATTTGCTCATTGCTCAGTGTTTGACATTTACATTGATTTTATGTGTGTTTCATGATATTCTGATTTGCTTCTGCAATAATGCCTACCTGGGAGTTCGTATTAATTTTTCCGATTTTCTTGTAACTCTTCTTGGATGTGACTGACTTAAAGACGCATCAAAAGTTTTGCAAGCATCATATATATATATATATATATATATATATATATATATATATGCAAACTTTAGTACTTACGCTAGCTTTAATATAGCTTTAGTATATATTCAAGCTTTAGTATAGCTTTAGTTTTGCAAGCTTTATATATATAATTCTTCTGTACATGTGTTTGTCACTGAACTCCTCCTAAACGGTTGGGCTGATTTTGATGAAATTTTGTGTGTGCTTGAGTGGGTCCCTGGATAGCTTAAATTCACAATTGGACCTGGTAGGTGGAGCTGCAATCGGGTTCTTCTGTACGTGTATTTGTCACTGAGCTCCTCCTATACGGCTTGACCGATTTTGATGGAATTCTTTGACAAAATTTGAATAATATTTCTATGCTATCATCTTTGTTGTAAATCGCCACCAGAGGGTGCTGTAGTATATAAACTTCTGTACCGTTCAACCAATTGCTATGAAAATGGGTAATAATATGTATTCGAGTATGGAAAATAGGTTCGCACTATCCACTTTATTGTTACTTGCCACCAGGTGGTGCTGCAGCATTTCATCTTACATACCGTACAAACGATATCCGTGAAAATGAGTATGCACATACTATATATTGAAACATGGTGAATATATTCGCTATACGTAATTTTCTACAATGTATTTCTTTTGCAGGAAAACGTATGCCGGGCTGTTCTAGTTTATATATATATATATATATATATATATATATATATATATATATATATGAGAAAAATTGCGGAAATTGATAAAAACAAAATATAAATAAATACAAAAACTACAAGTCGATGCTATGAGCTGCAAATCGTCCAAAAATCAATAAAAAAATCGTAAGAAAATAGTTATAATTCCCTAAAGACAGTTTTATCAAGGAATACATATCTTCAAGTCTGTTGTTTTGTTGTTGTTGTTGTTTCCAATCGTGTTGCTCCTATTCTCTAAATGACTGGAAGCAAACAAAAAAATAAATATTTTTCAAGTTTTTTAAAATAAATATAAAAATATTCTTTATTGGTTAATAAATATATTTATATTTCTAATTATCAATTAATATATACATATATGAATAGAGAAAATGAGATACTGATATTAATAATTTTTTGTAAGTTTAAATTAATTATATTAAACTGCTTATACCATTGAAACTGTTTCAACAGTATTTCAAAATGAAAAAAAAAATTCTCAATTTTTCGACTTTGTTTATTAAAGTGCATTAACCTTAAAAGAACTGAGCAAAAAATTCGACTGGATAGGATGAGATTTCTTTTTTATTAACGCTTTCATAACATTATGAAGAATATATTATTTAACAAAAAATTAAAACGTAGAAATAATTAAAAACATCTCTTTCATCCTATTCTAATCTTTTCTTTATTATGCAAATAATTTAAAGAATAATATTTGAGTATCACCGATGAACATTCACTTTGTTTATACATGATACTCCTGACATGGTTTTCAAAAGGATTTTTTAATCTTAAATAGTGTCGATAAGACCGAAGACCTTCAACGACATATTTTTAAACAAAATGATTTCAAAAGCATTTTTTTTGTTAAATAAAGTAATCTAGCTTGATGGTTAAATTAAAACTCTTAATACGAATACACATTGCTGGTTTCATAAGGCATCTTCTTCTTTCCCTAGGCTCAAAATAAACTTTAAAAAATCCCAGATCTTTCTGATGTTGTGCAATATTGTTCGACGTCCAATATTTGCTGCAATATGTATTGTGAGGTAATATGCCATAAAAGAAAGTAATAATACAATTGCACGTAGTAATGTTATATAACATTTCCTTTTTTTATGTATAATAACATAATAGTTACATTAAAAAAATCCCATTTATAATAATCTTAAGATATAAATTATGTAATGTTGTGAAAAATGGGCCCTATTATATCGTAGAACATTTTGTTGTACTTAGAAGTTTTAAAAATTAAAAAAATTTTCTTTATTGGTTAACAAATATAATTTTATTTTTATTATCAAATAAGTTATATATATATTAATTAATTAAAAATAATCTTTATATATAGTTATTATGCATATATAGTCTGATATATTTATTGTTCTTTAGTACTACCCGGCACATGTAGCTTTGAAGATATACGAGTAGCACTACCCACACAACTCTCTACGATCATATCAGACCAGACCTGCGGTTTAAATGAGATTCTTAAGTTGACCACTACAAACATGCATGGCACCGCCGGGATTCGAACCTCAAAACCTGTGGTACTGAGAGTCAAAGCACTGGCCACTCGGCCAACACACACACACACACACATATACATAGCAACACATAGTTTCACCAAATTTAAGATGAATGGAAGAATTGCGGTAATGGTACGGTAGGGGTCTGATGGCTGACGCTCGGTACCCCAGGTTTCGGGTTCGAATCCCGGTGGTGCCATGGATGTTTGTAGTGGTTCGGAATCCACTTTAAGCTATAGGTCCCTGTTTAATATGATCGTAGAGCGTCACGGAGCCTAGTCAGACTTCTATCACCCAGATCATTACCAAACTGTAGATCGACGACACAGATCTAGGCACTGTGGTGTGGTGTAGTATTTGAGTAGTGATAATGGTACAGCTATCACCGTTCAGAGGATTCAAATTTTTTGATCAGAATAGTTTTATCAATCCCTTACTGTCCCGACCCTGCGCCTTGGTATTTCCATGTTTGTAAACAGTTATTGTTCTTCTGTATTAAAAATATATGCATGTCTATACTTGTTAAACATCAAAGTATGTATGTACATGCCGTCACTTCCACCAAGTCAGATATCTCTAAAAGTTATCATTTTCATCAGTCGCAGGTTGGCTGTTGTGGTTACACATAAAGGAGACAAGAATTCAAACGATATATATATATATATAAAACTATTACAAATGGAAATACGACATTACTGATATGAAACAGAACATTAAATAGAACATATAAATCTAATTCTAAAATGTAAACACTGACCCACTTTGCTGGCTACCAAACATCAAAATTAACTCTCTATTCGACTTGTAGCCGAAAGGTAACTTGTTGGTTTTAAACATTCTGTATATGCAACTATGCATAATGTAATGCAACTGTATATGCAACAATTAATAATTAATTATAATTTTTTCTGTCATATCCACCAAGTTCAAATACTACGCAGTTACCTCTAAAAATCATCATCTTCATCACCGTAGGTAGACATAAGTGAGAAGACACGAAATCCAACAATATATTAAAAAACTACTACAAATGGAAATACGACATTGCTGATATGAAACAGGACATTAAATAGAACATATAAATCTAATTCTAAAACGTAAACACTGACCCACTTTGATGGCTACCAAACATCGAAATTAACTCTCTACTCTAATAACACTATCCACTCAGTTGGAAAGAAGTGAACCAATCTAATAATAATAATAATAATAATAAAACTAGTGATATTTTCATTTCTTCCAGGAAAAACAAATGCCATATTTGACAGACCCATGAAATGACCTTTAAGCTTCTTAAATTCTACGAAGAATATGAATTTAAAATTTTCACAAATTAATTGGAACACAAAATAAATAATTTAAATGGCATTTCCAACTTAAGCTTTTGCTTGTCAATTAAAGAGAATTTTCAGGAAATTCTAAGTTTGAAAAGTTCAGAGACCTCTTTGCCTGATTTCTTATTTCAAAATGCCCCCCCCCCTTTCTCTTCTAGACTTGCCATGCTATAAAAAGTATAGCTATTCCGAATCAATTACTTTTATTGTTTTCTGTTTATTCGGTTCATTTTTTTTAGAATTAAGAGAAATGTAAAGAAATGAAAAGTTTTAAGTTGTTTGGGAGATTCTTTTTTTTCACCTTATTCACTTTTCATGTAAAGTGCCATGATTTTAAATCAATCAAGTGTTTCAGTAAATGATACTAATACTGAAGCTCCTATGAATAATAAGGACCAATTGTGTGTTATTTTGGAAACTAATTTCATTCAGAGACAACTTAAAGAACGGTTTTACGACTTCCCCTCATGTTTCTCTGGTGAGCTATTCGTGGCATATATAAATGCCACACGATTCGCCGGCGTTCAACAAAAAGAAAGAAAAAAAAAAAGGAAAAATTCAGGCTGCCTTTTGGGAATATTCAGGGCTTTCTTCCATATCACACGCAAATGTAGGACAATGCTCCTATAAGTCCTCCCTGAAAGTAATGTCTTCCCCTCATCTCATTGTTTGGTGATGTGTTCGTGGCATATTTATATGGAACATGAAACTGACCGGCGTTCAACAAAAAGGGAAAAATTTAGGCTGACTTAGATTAGATTTTCAATATTTTCTCCCATATCACACTCAAATGTAGGGCAGTTGCTTCTATAAGTCCTCCCGGAAGGCGACGTCTTTCCCTCAACTCTCTATCTCTCTCTGTTTGAAATGAGATGAGATCGGGTTATACATAAATGGAATACGAGAATCACCGACATTCCACAAAAAGAAAAAAAAAATTAGAAACTTATTTCAAAAATTCAAGGAAGACATCATGTTTAGGAAAAATAAGTATTTAAAATTTTGCAAATCAATTTTATGAAAATTGACTTATTTTTTGAAAATTGCCATGAAACCACTATTTTAGAAACATTTTCTATCCATCGCCCTCTTTTCTGATTTTGGTGAAATTGCAATGTGCAGACAGAGTTCATGGAACTCTCCGTCTGTTTGCGAATTTCAAAATGAGTGCCCTCGGACTGATGAATGCGACAGGTTAAAAGGCGTCTGTTCTGCTTGGTCACCTTCCATCTCCTTCCTTCCAGATGGGGGAAAGGTCATTCGGTTTAGAGTTTTGCGTCTACATCTATTCGTAGGTATTGAAAACCAAAAAGGAATTTTCTGGATTTCAAAAGGGAAGGTCTTGATAGAAAAGAATACTGAGTCGGTGCTAATTTTTTAAATTTCAAACATTTCAAGATTCGTAAAGTAAAGTCTCATTGAAACAGAATGTTGGCAAATACAGACAAATCTGATTTTAAAATGCTTTTATTTAATACCAAATATATCTTGGATTACTTGCTACGCTAATGATTAAAATTACAGAAATGGTCTTTCAGTCGAAATGTATGTATATTGCATATGTAAATCATGAACTGCTAAGAAGTTTATTTATTTCTTGGATAAGATAGAAAGATAAATAAACTTCTTTTTATGAAACATTTATTTTTACGAATCAATTATATTACATCTGTTTTTACGAAATTTTTACGAAGCCAGTTATATAAAGAGAAAAAAACACACTTTATAATGGCCATCAATCATATGGTTTCTGAATATATAATTAAAAATATTTATTTATTATTATTTTTTTTTTTTTGAAAAATTTGCTTTTACACAATTTGAGTAATTATTTAAGAGGAAACATTATAACCAGTGAATATATCATCATCACTGTCGCAACAGCCCCGTTGTGGGCCAAGGCCGTTTGCATATTAAGCATATTACGAGAAGAGAGAAGTTTTTCCTTTTAAATACGGAGTACGGAGTTTCAACCCTACACTCAACGCTCAACAGCCCTATTAGAGCGGGACCTACGAATTAAAGTGGATTCCGAACTACTGCAAACATCCATGGCACCGCCAGGACTCGAGCTCGAAACCTATAGAACCGAGCGCCAGAGCGCTAGCCACTCTGCCATTAGGTCCCGGTCTAAGATGACTATAGAGAAATGAGCGCAGGGCTGATAAGCCTACTCTGTAAAAAGGAAGCATCCCCTGTCTCGAAATCTGCCAGTAGGCAGATGGCTTTGGCCCACCATGGGCTGCAGCGCAAGGGAGTTAGTTATTAAATAAAACAATATGCATGTTCAAAATATCATTTGCAGTTCTATGGATAACAATTCTTTTTATTTCTAAATCACAAGAAATCCATGCCAAAATCTAAAAATTAAAATAAATGTTTCGTTAATACTGTAAATTAAATTTCTTTTCAACTAGCAACATATTTTAATTTCGGAAATTACATAAAAATTCAGTTTAACATTTTTTTTAAGAAAAGAATAAATGAAAGTAAAAAAAAAAAGAATCATCAAGCCAAATAACATTTATAAACAATGAGTTATAGTGGTTTGTATTTAAAAATTATTATTTATTATTTTAAGTAAGGTGACTTGCAGCTTTTGTATTAAGTAATGTAGCGTAATATCTCCAGAAATTCCGAATAGAATATTACGATTAATTAAATCTATCGTAATTCAAATGTATGTTAATGTTTTATAAAACTTTAAAGCACAATTTTTAAAATTGCTTATAAATCATTAAAAAATATATGTTTAGTGAAC
This sequence comes from Caerostris darwini, assembly GCA_021605075.1. Taxonomy (NCBI): domain Eukaryota; kingdom Metazoa; phylum Arthropoda; class Arachnida; order Araneae; family Araneidae; genus Caerostris; species Caerostris darwini. The sequence continues at coordinate 242,154 of BPLQ01008081.1, read as the reverse complement.
AGTTATTAATAAAAGTTTATTATTAACTAATATTATTATTATGTTTATTATTATTTTATTGATATATGTTTAGAGAAGAGTTATCATTCTTAATTTTGTATAAATTCCTCATTAGTAAATTATATATATTTTATATTGTTTTCTGGCTGCAATTACGTAAAATATCTAAAATGAATGTCATTGATATCACTTTAAATTAATTAATATATTTCGATAAGTTTTAAAATAAATAATTTAATTTTTTTTTAAATGTTTTATCTGAAAGATTTTAGCTTTGAAATAATATAATATGCTTTACTATTTAATTACTGTCTTATAATTAAAATACTGTCTATTATTCGAATGAAAAGATTATGATTCAGAATTAATATTCATCAAAAGAAAATTCCTTAATGAATTCAATTTGTTTAAAAGGTTAAAGTTTTGCAAGGAAAAAAAATTGTAAAAGATAAAACATTCTTTCTATAATGGAGGAAGTTAAAGAACATTTTCTTATTGAAAACAGTTATGTCCAGTAAATGTCGATATGGAGTATTCAACTAAAATTGCTCATTGACTGTGAAGCTTATTAATCAGTTTACAATTAAAATATCAATTTAGTGAACCAATTTTGATCTATGTTGGACTCACAAATTAAAAAAATATCCCATAGAACTCTGATTATATTATTCCTTAACTCTTTTTTCCTAAAATCTAATATAAAATATTTTCCGGCTTACGGATTGATCCTGTTTATTCTTGGAAGGAAAGCAGGAATATTATTTCAAACATATTGTGCACTAAAAAAAGCTTCCACTACGTCTGAAGCTATCCACGTTAAATAATAAGTCTCTTTACAATAATAGCATTCAAAGCTTATTCTGTACCAATTAAAAAAAAAAAATTTACTTTTTAGAATAAAATTGCATATTTCAAGTTTTCATTTCTTTTAAATGTATTGAATTGTTTATATGTAACATTAAACTGAAAAGTTATTCTTTTATATAATTAAAATATATATATTTTTTTAATACCTACTAGCAGACATTATCTGGTGTTATGTAGGTAAAATTAAAATAATATTAAAAATAAGTTTTCTTAATATCTTTCGATGAGCAAATATTTCTCAAAAATTACAAAATTTGAATTTAAGAGAAGCTTTAAAAAAAAAACTTATTATAATACCTATTTTAAATGGACTTATTTATCTCATAACATCAAAAAATCTAAAAAAAGCGTTAATTTAAATATTAGTATACAAAAATAAGTATTAGGTTATCAAGAAAGTATATTTGGTTTTAACCATATACTTAAATGGGTTAAACCTAAATTACATTCTTGCCAACAAAATATACAAAAAAGAATATATGATACTAATAATAATTAAGTATTAAATAAATAAATATGTAGATTAAAATGAAATCATCAAAAAATAAATTAAAATTAAAAAGTGAATACATTAAATTAAAGAACAAAAACTTCAAACGTCATAACTACATATTTCATAAAAATATACTATAAGCGTTAATAAGAATATTGAAATGAATAAAAAATAAAATCACTACATCGTTATTTTAAAAAGAAAAATCTATTTATAATATATTTTAATATAATTTATGTAGAATTTATTATGAGAATAAAAAATATTGCAGTATTATTAAAATAATGAGTTATTGGAAATTGAATAACTTTTTAATTAATCTCAAATCATAATTTTTTATAAATGTTATTAATTAATAATTATTTGTTAATTTGAACTATTAGTTCATTACTATCAAATTCCTTGAATTTAATCCCAATAAATTATTTTTATTAATTCCATTTAAAACTTTTTTTTTGTATTATAATTATTTTTAATTGAGAATATAAAATCATTTTATTAAAAGAACAAAAATGCGAAATAATTAATCTTTTATTTAATTCGTTTCTAAAATGTTAAAAGTCCTTTGGCTAAAATTCTCAAATTTTTTTTTATTAACCACGCAAAAAAAAAAAAAAAAAAAAAAAAAATCTTTTATACTTATTAAAAATCTTCTTTAAAAAATCTTTTCAATAATCAATAAATTACAAGCATAAAAAATAAAGCTCCGCCTTTTTTTAATCCAGACAACTTCTATTGGTTGCAGTCTATAAAATTAAACATCAATACGTAATATATCCTTGAAAGTTCATTAGATAATTTGAAAAAGTTAAAAACAAATACTACAAAAAAAAAAGACGTAATTTTACTCGGCAGTCTTATAAAGTATTTTAACCATTTACTGCTCACTTAATTATAGAAGGAAGGTCATACAATTTTATATACTCTAAATGGTATAGTAGTGATAAAATAATAAAAAAGTGAAATTATTATTATTTAAATTAACAATTTCAGTCATTTTTATTTTTTAACAACTTTTACCAATGAAATAAAACGAAATTTTCTTGCTTAAAAAAAAATTTTTTTTTGCAAGTGTAAGTATGTAGGTGTGCATATATGCCCATATAGTTATATGTCCGTTGTATGTTTGCGTGCATATGTGCATATACATCGGTGCGTATGCTAGTGTGTTTAAACACGTGTATATATACACACGTATATACCGGCCTATGTACACACGTACATAATGAAATTTTTGCATTCTTACATACAGACATATACACATAGTACGTACCTACCGACATATATGCATACTTACATACAGAAATATAGGCATATATATATACCGACATATAATCATTCATAGATACAGACATATTGACAGGTACATATGGACATTTATACACAAGTATATATGGATATATACGCACACATTCATAAGAAAATATAATCACAAATACAGACATCTAACCAAACGTACATGCAGACAAATATGCAATCGTAAGTTCACATGCATATGGTTATATAAGAACACATACATAGGGTCATATATAGTGAGCTTTAGTAGTGGCCCATCTCCCAAAAGTTAATTTCATTTTGTTGTGACGTTTTCAGTTATGAAGATATATCTTTTACCACTTTAGCTCACTTTTTTTAGGGGCAAAAAAATCACTGTATATGTGTTACGATACACGCCACTATGTACTTATGCCTCTATAAGAACACGTATATAGTCGGATACAAGCACACGTACATTTGGGCATATATCCACATGTATGAACCTATATACTACTGTGTCCAAAAAGTAAGAAAAATTTTCAATTTAAAATTCCCGGGGCTTATGGAATTTCAATTTTTTTTTTAGGTTGCTGGCACTGTCCTTGACATCTGTGGGAAGTTTCCCGTCAAATTATTCATTAGTGTTTGAGTTACGCTTGGCATTGGGAGACACTAAATCTGATTCCAGTGACTTTTGAAATGTCTGAATTAATTGAGCAAAGAACTTGCAGTAAATTATATTTGCGGAAACATATAGAATGTTGCAGAAGGCATTCGGTGAGCATTTCTATATCGGAAACAAATGTTTAGAAGTTGTATAAACAGTTCAAAGAAGACAGAGAACGCGTTGAAGACGAAGAGCCCTCTGGTCGACCACCAACCACAACCGACGAAGATTAAAGATTTGGTGCTTGAAAACCGTCGATTTACAATTGCAGACCTTGCTGATGATGTTGGAATTTCAAAAGGATCGGCCAATTCCCTTTTGGACCTCAAACGCGTCAAATCTCGATTGGTACCGAAAACACTGAATCCTGACACTGCATTGATTCTTCGTGACTTTTTCGCCAAAAATGAAACCCATAACGTTCCACAATCACCGTATTCACATTGTGCGACTTCTGGCTATTCCCTAAACTCAAAAGACCACTCCGGAGACAAGGTTTTCAATCGATTGAAGAGATTCAACGTGAATCGGCGAACGCTTTGAAGGCCATCCCTGCCGATGACTTTTTAGCATGGCAATGAGGATTGGAAAAAACGTTGGCATAAATGCATTGTATCCGGAGGGGATTACTTTGAAGGCGATGAAATAAATTTGGAAGAATAAATAAAGAGTTTTTGAAAAAAAAAATTGGTATTACTTTTTGCACACTGCAGTAGATTATATTATGTTGGCATAGTAGACTACTTTAATGAAATGTGTAGAGAATATAATAATTGGAAGAAGGGGAATAAAATTATATTTATTTCATGCATAAAATTTGATTTTAAATTGAAAATTAATCATTTAAAGAATTATTAAAGAAAAAAAAATTTAATCTTTTTCTATATCAGAAATTGAATGACTATTAATGAATTTTTCTCATGCATTTTATTTTTATTTCAATATGAAGAAACTAATTTATTTCAATTCATTTATGCTTTTTCCTAAGAATAAAAAAAATGTGTCATTGTATATAGTTAAAGTAACAACAATAAAACAGTTGGGTTTATTATTTCTAATCAGTTTTGATAACAATGTGTGTGATGTTCCTAAAGTATTAAAAATTACTAATGAATGTGACATTTTTTTCTTCAAAAAAATACTTTAAATCTCCACAAATATTTCTAATACAAAATCTGACGTTAATTTTTTAAAATAAAAAATTGCTTTGGAGTACAACGTACCTTAATTTTTTTTTTTTTAAAGTACAAAGCAAGGATCTCAAACAAATCTTCAAATAATAATAAAATATAAAAAATATAAAAAAAACAAGAAAATAAACTTAAAAAAAGCTTTTTTTAGTCACACAGGTGACACTACGAATCACATAGGCGACGAATTATACTTCCTCTCCGGGTGAGAGTCTGTAGGCCAATTGACCATTTCTTCTCGAGCCAGTGAGTACCAGGAAGAATGGTTACAAGTCTACTTTAATTCAATATGCAGAGAATATAATAAGCAGAAAAAAAGAAATATAATTATATTTATTTCATGCATAAAGTTTGATTTTAAATTGAAAATTAATCATTTACAGAATTATTAAAGAAAAGAAACCTTAATCCTTTCTGTATCAGAAATTGAATATTTCTGTATCAGAATTGAATATTTAATTTCTTATTAATTAATTTTTCATATGTATTTTATTTTTATTTCAATATAAAGAAACTAACAATATCAATCCATTTACGTTTTTCCAAAGAATAAAAAAAAATTGTGCCATTGTATAGCTAAACTAACAACAATAAAACAGATGGGAACTTTTTAATAGTTTATTATATCTAGTTAGTTTTGATAACATTGTGTAGATATTCCTAAAGTACTAAAAATTGATAATGAATACGACTACATTTCTACTACAATAATATGATATTATTTTTTAAAAGAAAAAAATTGCTTTAAAATGCAACGTACCTTAATATTTATTGTAAAGTACAAAGTAAGGATCTCAAACAAATCTTCAGATAATAATAAATTAAAAAAATTTAAAAAACAACCAGAAAATAAACTTAGAAAAAGCCTTTTTTTAGTCACACAGGCTACATTATGAGTCACTCAAGCGACGAAATATACTTCCTCTCCGGGTGAGAGTCTGTAGGCCAACTGGCCATTTCTTCTGAACGCCACAGGGGGCGCTCTTGCCAGTGGATAGGAGGAAGAATTGTTACAAAACTATTTTAATTCAGTATGCAGAGAATATAAGCAGAAAAAAAGAAATATAATTATATTTATTTCATGCATAAAGTTTAAATTAAAAATTAATCATTTAAAGAATTATTAAAGAAAAGAAACCTTAATCTTTTCTATATCAGAAATTGAAGGGTCATTAATTAATTTTTCATATGTATTTTATTTTTATTTCAATATAAAAAAAACCAATAGTATCATTTCATTAAAGTTTTTCCAAAGAATAAAAAAACTGTGCTATTGTATAGTTAAACTAACAACAATAAAACATCGGGCAACTTTTTAATAGTATATTATATCTAATCAGTTTTGATAACAATGTGTGGATGTTACTAAAGTATTAAAAATTGCTAATGAATACGACATTTAAAAAAAAATACAGAAAATCTTATTATTTTGCAAAAAAAAAAAAAGATTGAAAAAAGCTAAAAATTGCGTTGGAGAGTAATGTACCTCAATCTTTATTGTAAAGTACAAAGCAAGGATCTCAAACAAATATTCAATTAATAATAAAATAAAATAAGCAGATAATAAACTTAGAAAAAGCTTTTTTTAGTCCCACCTGCCGCAGATTTGGCTGGAAGCGATACATTTTAAATGCTTTGTTTCCAAAACTAAGTTTCTGACTCTAATTCAGAGCGAAAGTTACTTCTTTAGATGCAATTAAACTTGCAACTGTAAATTTAAAGAAACTAATTTTGGTAACATTTATAAATCCTAAAACATTTACAAATCAACTCAAATTCCGTGGGCAATTTAATGCCATTATAAATTAAAAATAGCTTTCAATATCCTCTATCACTAAATATAGTTCTTCTCAAATCATTCGTAGTTTTTTTTCCTTAATTAAAGCATTCCAGTAATAAAGTTTGAAATTCTCTAAACTGGTTTAGAAATATTCATCAAGCCATGTGTAACTGGGTATTAAAAAAAAAAGAACGGATTATTTGATATTCAAATGACCCATTAGACAAATTGGTTTCCTAGAAATTTAAATTTTAAAGATGGTAAAAAGATGAATTAATTAAAGATTAGTTTCAAACGAAATTTTTTAAATTTTGTTAAAAATAATAATATATTAAAGATTAGATTAATTTAATTTAATGAAACCTTTTTTCAAGAAGTTATTATTTAGTGTGCTGCTGTGTTTTTATCCATTGGATAATTAAGATTAAATATGTCTAGCTTGATTACTCACTACTTCTTAAAGCAACCTATAAACTCACCGGGGACTTAAAATTAAATTTGTAGTGTTAGGGGTTGGAGCAGCTGGTTTGTAACTGGGTGTGGTTGGGCTGAGACCTGAGACAGTTTTGAGAACTCACTGCTTTATTTACACACGCACAAACACTCCACACAAACAATTAGAGACATACGCTATTTAACACACTTAAAGACAAATAATTCTAGATTCATGGATGAATTCTACTTCTAAGCTGAAAATAAAGATACTCAGGTACGCGCTGGATGCGCGAAATATACTTCCTCTTCAGGTGCGAGTTTGTAGGCCAACAAATATACAGAGTTATCTAAATATATTTCTTCTCGGGGTAAAGGACTGTAAACTAAACGTTTCTCAACAAAAGCGTGTGATTGCGCTATACTAAATGTTTCTTAGCAATATCGCCGGTTGCGCTCTATTTTCTCTCGGGTGATAGTCTCGATGCCTACTAACCATTTCTCCTGAAAGCCACAGTGGGCGCTCTTTATAAAATCTAGTCGTATTTTAATCATATATTACAAATATAAATTTTAATCATTATATTACAAATATAAATTTTAATCATTATATTACAAATATAAATTTTAATCATTATATTATAAATATAAATTTTAATCATTATATTACAAATATAAATTTTAATCATTATATTACAAATATAAATTTTAATCATTATATTACAAACATAAATTTTAATAAATGTACAACAGTAGTATGCTATCCAATTTTAAAAAGGTTGTAGCAGTTTTTGGTAAATATTATTGTTGACCTATTATAAATTTTATTTATGTCGGAATATAGTGGAATAAACTTTATTCGGGATGCACCACTGTCCGCGACATGACACCGGTACTATGCATTGCAATTTGGATACCAGGGCTGTTATCTTGGGAATACATGCATTACTCTCTTCCTTCTTGAACACAACAAAAATTTTTTTTCTTCTTACGGATTTATCGTTCCATCGCCGGTAAAGATACGATTTGGTTTGACATCTCTTGGCGAGTTGCGAATGGCGAATCTGGCGAATTTCGAAATGGCGATCATTTCAAAGAAAATAATAATTCAAATTAACGTAAAATTTTAACTTGTAGCCGTGCTTCCTCCAACGCGCTATAAGAGATCCCTGTAACGTTCAGGAGAAATGGTCAGTTTGTCTGGAGTCTCCTTAGCAGAGAGGAAGAACAGTGCAACCTGCGCTCCCACTGAGAGACCTCAAGTTTACAGTCTCTCACCTCGAGAAGAAATATATTTAACTCAACCCTGCGTTTAAGTTCGCCTACAGACTCTCACCCAAAGAGGAAGTATATTTCGTGCATCCAGAGCGTACCTGAGTATCGGGTTTTCGGCTTTGAAGTGAAATCCTTTTACGAACCTATAATTACATGTCTTTAAATTTGTTAAATATTGTATGCGTGTCATAAAGCTGTGAGCCTGCCTACCTGCGCCTCAAATATTTCAACCCAAACACACGCAGTTACAATCAGATTGCCAAAGCTGCACACTACAAACTTTGTTCTAAAACAAAAAATATTAATTAATTCTTAATAATTAATATTTAAATTCAGAGCTTTCATTATAAATAAAATTCAGGAAATCTATAAGAAACAATTTAATATTATAGTTATTTATAAATGCATCTATAACATGAAATGATCTGCCTTATTAATTGAAAATTAAATAACTGGTTTTAACAAGTTAAATAATATATTAGCAAATTAAATCGTAACATTGAATGAGAATTTAAAAATAAACACGCACAGCTAATAGATTGGAGTTTGAGGAATCTAACACTACCTTAAGGGAGGTCCTTTCGAGGTATAAACAATATTTGTGTATCATATAGGAGTAAATTGTGAAAAACCTCTTCAGCCAGTGTAATGTAAAATGCGTAAAGAAACTAATTATGGAGCTAATTTTATTTATAAAGCGACTCAAACTTCATGTACAATTTAATGCCATTATAAATTAATGACATATTTTGAAGACTTTCAATTCACATTTGCTCATTCATATTCACATTTGCTTATTCATATTCACATATACATTCACATTCATATTCACATATACATTCACATTCATATTCACATATTCATACTCACATTTTCTTTCACATTCATATTTACATTTTGAATTCAATCTTCATTCATTCATATTCACATTTTGAATTCAATCTTCATTCATTCATTTCACATTTTGAATTCAATCTTCATTCATTCATATTCACATTTTGAATTCAACCTTCATTCATTCATGTTCACATTTTGAATTCAATCTTCATTCATTCATTTCATTTTGAATTCAATCTTCATTCATTCATATTCACATTTTGAATTCAATCTTCATTCATTCATATTCACATTTTTTTGAATTCAATCTTCATTCATTCATGTTCACATTTTGAATTCAATCTTCATTCATTCATATTCACATTTTGAATTCAATCTTCATTCATTCATGTTCACATTTTGAATTCAATCTTCATTCATTCATATTCACATTTTGAATTCAATCTTCATTTCATTCATATTCATTCATTTTTTTGAATTCAATTCTTCATTCATTCATATTCACATTTTCATGTTCACATTTGAATTCAATCTTCATTCATTCATGTTCACATTTTGAATTCAACCTTCATTCATTCATGTTCACATTTTGAATTCAATCTTCATTCATTCATATTCACATTTTGAATTCAATCTTCATTCATTCATGTTCACATTTTGAATTCAATCTTCATTCATTCATATTCACATTTTGAATTCAATCTTCATTCATTCATATTCACATTTTGAATTCAATCTTCATTCATTCATATTCACATTTTGAATTCAATCTTCATTCATTCATATTCACATTTTGAATTCAATCTTCATTCATTCATATTCACATTTTGAATTCAATCTTCATTCATTCATATTCACATTTTGAATTCAATCTTCATTCATTCATATTCATTTTGAATTCAATCTTCATTCATTCATATTCACATTTTGAATTCAATCTTCATTCATTCATTTTCACATTTTGAATTCAATCTTCATTCATTCATATTCACATTTTGAATTCAATCTTCATTCATTCATATTCACATTTTGAATTCAATCTTCATTCATTCATATTCACATTTTGAATTGAATCTTCAATCATTCATATTCCCATTTTGAATCAAAACTTCTCGTTTTCGAATGCAGTGACTGCAATACTCGATGGTAATGGATTCAGACTTGCGCTTTCTTTCACGCTCGTTGCACATGCCGCCATAGGAAAGTTAGATTGTATTTCTTCATGGAACAATATAATATGCTCCAGTTTGGGACTGAAATAAATGATTTTGATTGCGTAACATACAGTCAGAAAGCTATAAATTTTTTTCCATTCGAGAAGCCCAGGAAATGCATCCGGTTTGGTTCTTTCAGAACGCCATTGTCTGAAATTCCGCAGCGGTCTAGACACGTCTCCAACGTAAGCATAGCACAAATCAAAACATTGCTACATAAGTAACTATTAAAGACATGAACATTGTTTAGATTATAAGTCACCAGATAGCTTTTGATGGTGAGTATAGCAAAATTAAAGTTTAAAAATAATGCATATGCAATTAGATTGTATACAATACTTAAGTGTAAGATTAAAAATTTGAATTCGCACGTCTTGATTATTTAGAGAAAATTATGCTCATACGCTCAATAAATTATTTCTAAAACAAGTAATATATATAAAAAAATTTTTAAAGTCAATTCCTACTTTTTTTTTACTCTGTTGCAGAAAAGTCTTTTACAAATAAAGTTGAAATTTTGCTTCTACATCTGGCGCCATCTATTATTAGGTACATGCAACTTAAATCTAAAAGAAACTAAAATTAATGAATTAAATTTAATTACCGAATGAATATTTGAAAAAACTGTATAAACATCCAGTGTCATCCACTACAAGTTAAAAAAATGTATTTGAACTGGAGTGGATGAATAAAAAGTATTTTATGAACGATTGAAAATTTGAACAAGATATATATAGGGAGGGTGTGAGCTAATAGTAGGAATTGAAAAAGGTTTTCAATTGATTGACATTCGCACATCAATGATTATTTAGGAAAATTACGCATGCGTGTTTCTCATTCCCTTAATAAATTATTTTTTAAAAATGTTTTCATTCAATCACTTTGATTATTTAATAAAATTATGATAGATTGTTTTATTATAAAATAATCAATAGATTATTTTAAAAAAAATGTTTTTATTTGACTGACCTTAGCACATCATTGATTATGTAGGATTTTGTCCAATATGGTGTTATATGCATTATAGGGTTATGTACATTATGTAGGGATATGTCACTTATTCAATATATTATTTTTTAAAAATTTCATAAAATTTTAATTTTATCTTCACGCCTACACAATTCCTCCCTAACTAAAACCAGTTTCTCTCCTTCTCAATATTTCATCAGATAATTTGTTTCAGCAAAGCAGGGCGAATGGTGACATACAGAGGAATATAAAGAAAACTATGAGACCATAATAAAGGTTCATTCGAGGAATTTTTTGTCTTTTTAGTTTTTCCCTTTTTTTACGAATTTCTGTGATTATTAAATCGGGAGTGAGGACTGAAAAGATACCATAATGTTTTTGTATTGGGCGAAAATTAAATCTCCTTAAGTTCAATTAAAATCTGAAGAAAACCTTTTGATAAAAACATGATTTAATTATTGTAAGTAAATTTACTCATTTTTTCTAATGATTCGCTCTTACCTGTTTACACATAGACAGAAATTATACAATGACACCTACAATTACGAGGCACACCTTCTTCAATAGCTTTAAAGACATCTGCATACGTTGACATTGTGTTATTATAATTAAACTACTTTGTGTTAGAATTTTCAACCCGCCCACAACTGTCTCTGGCTCTTGCTATTTACCTTGCTTGTTTTTCTCCCTCCCCCACCTTTTTAAAATCGTTTGTTCGATGTGTCCTAAAGTTTCTTAAGAGTGTCTAGAAAATCTGACTATAAACAATTTCTAGTTTTGAAATAGTTTACATTTGTCAGGTTTTCTTTAGTTTTGAAAATGTTTCTATTTCTTTTCTTTATTTTGAATTAAACAGTAATTAAAGATCGGGATTTTTTTCACAATAAATTATATTATTATTATAATGTTATGAATTATTATTATTATGTTGTTGTGGCTACTATGAAGACAAGACAAAATATTTTAAAGTCGTGTTTATAGTATTACATTATGCGTAAAAAAATTATTTTAGGCGACTTCCTGTTGCATTTATTATGAGTGCTTTTTTTTGCATTTATTATGAGTTTTAATACACGTGCTTTTTTTCCAGCAGATTTATGGCATATTCGGCGTTACATGGAAGTATTACTGCGGAGGTCCGACTCGACTGCATCTTTATTTTAGCACTATAATATGGTATGAACACTCACGAAAGTTTGTTGGGGACTCACATTTTTCACCCCGGAGCCTGAAGAGAGGTCATTTCAGCCTACAGATTTGCCACAAGAGATCTCGGTTCAACATCTCTCAGAGGGTTTCAAGCCAGTATTTCCCAGTTTTGAAATCCAGAGCATTGTCTACCATGCTGTACATTAAAAAAAAATTGAATATCTGATCTATTTATTGTAACACTTTTTTTTCTTATCCCATTTAGTCGACAGCAACATCTAGAACAAGCCCAAGAACCCGTGTGGTCTCGTGGAAAGAGAGAAAGGAAGGGGAAAGCTTCTGTTGTGATGGAGCACCCGCAGGTAGAAGTCTGACTTGGCTCCATGACGCTGAAGAAGGAGGGCAGTGCTTTCCGGGAGGACTTTTAGGGGGAATTACCCAGCATTTGAGTACCGTATGGGAGAAAAGTCGGAAAACTCCCACCAGATAGTTCGACTCACGAGGCAAGCTTGAATATCCCAAACGTCATTGAGTTTCCTCGTGTTTTGAAACAGTGTCGACAACAAAGCCGCAAACAGATTGAACCTCTGCCTCACCAGCGGCGACGTTGCCACTGAGCCACGAATCAAGCATTGTAACTTTTAAATATGCATATCGGTCAATTAAAAACATCGAAATTGATATTTTTTCACCCTAATATTCTGTTACGTTATATTTTAAATAATTTTCCCAAATGAATTCAATTCGCAATAGTAGTAAGAATAAGAATAAAAAATTGTTTGCCTAATTCATTTTTGATTTAATTTTCTGGTGGTCATAATACTACGCAGCCAAGTCTTGATCAATTTCATCCAATAAAACTATCGATTTGACGCTTCTTTTTAAATCAAATCTAACCGGTTCAATAAAAAACATTTCTATTAAATTAATCACAATATGGTAATTATAAAAATAACATTAAAATATTTTGAACAAGTCATTCGAGTCTGTTTAAAAAAACTAAAATATTTATGTAAATATCATTTATTATAAATATTTTTATAATATACATACCGGTTGAGTTCCTTTAATTTTTGATTAATTGATTTAATGACTTGTGAATTAACTATCTATTTGGAGATTTTTTCATTTAATTTAATTTCTATTAATTTTTTTATTTAATTTTTATTTAATTTTTTTTATTTAATTTTCTAGTAATCATGCTACTACGCAACCAAGCCCTTAATAATTTTTATCTAATAAATTCAATGATTTTATAGTTTATAAATTAAATCTAACCAGTTGAATGAAAAAAATATTTATTAAATTAATCACGATATGACAATTATAGAAATAACATTAAAATATTTTGAATCTGTCATACGAGTCTGTTTACAAAAAAAAATTATTTTGTAACATTTTTATGTAAATATTACTTATTATATATATTATATGTAAATATTATTTATTATAAATATTGTTTATTACATATATTTTTATAATCTTATTATATTTTATTTAAAAAAATATATAGTTATATTTTTTAATAAATAAAGCAAAAAATATAATTTTAAAATTCATAAGCATTTTTAATAACTTTTTAAAACCTCGAAAAATGTTTTTATGCAAGATACTTTTTATTTTATAAAATTGCCATAATTTTACTTAAAGATACATTATTCTAAATAAATAGATTTATAAATAGACACAAAAATTTAGTTCTACATTTTATAAATATTTTCTCTAAAAGTCATACATTTTTGAAAGTAACATAAAAGTTAGTTTAAAATTTTAATAAGCTTAATTTTACCTTAAAGCTGGCTTAAAATCGAAAGACGCTTAAGTCTTTAGTAGTATAAAATTAAAAAAGTTAGCTTAAAATGTAAATGTCAATTTCCTATAGAAATGTAACGTAATTTAAATTAATTAATAATTTATAATTCAGGGCATATTTAAAAGTATTCTCAGTTGTAATTGAATTAAAATCAATCTTTAGAATTTTAATAAGTTTACTTTTTTTTGCATAAATCATATATATTAAAATAACTATTCGTGCTTAACTTTTAGCTTTGCCCGACTAGTGGCTCAGTGGTCACGTGCTGCGCTGGTGAGAATTAAGCCTGAGAATCAATGCTGTAGTTGTAGTTTACTGCTTTGTTGTAGACACTGTTTCAAAAAACGAGGAGACTCAACGGCGTTTTGTGATGTTCATCATCTTGCCTCATTGTCGGACCTGGTGGGAGTTTTCTGGGTGTTCTCCCACACGAGACACACATGCGAGACAGTTCCCCCTAAAATTCCTCCCAGTAGGCAGTGGCTTTCATGGAGCGACTCGAAGCCAAGTCAGATTTCTACCTACGGGTGCTCCATCACAGCAGAAGCTGACACCTTTCCCTCCGTCCACGAATATAAAACTCATGGGATGTCCCACCCTCAATACAGGACACTGAGTAATAGACATACAGACAAGTTTAATTGTTTTTTTCTTTTAACATTTACTCTCTTAATTCATTGTTACTACCGTATTAAATTTTCTAAAAGCAAAAATCAAATCAAATCAATCAAAAAATCAAATCAAATCACTGATGGCCGAGTGTCTATTGCTCCCGCGCTCGGTGCCACAGGTTTCGGGTCCGAGTCCCGGTAATGCCATGGATGTTTGTAGTAGTTCTGAATCTACTTTAAACCGTTGGTTCTGGTCTAATATGCCCGTATGACGTAGGGCTGACAACCCTACCCCGTATAAAAGAAAACATCTCCTGTCTCGAAATCTGCAAGTAAGAGAACTTGGCCATCCTTGGGGCTGTTACACCACTGATTAAGATGATGAAAAATCAAAATATTTGTGCTTTTCACAAAATTGTAATGATTTTTCTGTTAAATTTCGTAAAATATTTGATTGAGATATTCTTTTCTTAAAAACAAAAATTGTAAATGGAAAAAAAAAAAAAAATTTAAAACTTGTGAATGACGTGAAATAAACTAAACATAAAGCAAGCACACTTTGGAAAAACAAACAAATCTCTGAAATATTTTTTTTTCTGACATGTCAGAAACACTAGAACTCATTTCACGAGAAAAATTATCTTTATTTTTATGAATATCAATTGCCAAAAAATATGGATAAATATATTTAAAAATATGTCTTAACCGGAAGAGAGGTTTCCATGAATTTTCAACTTTCCACGCGCAAAAAAAAAAAGGCCCTGAAGGCCCAAAGAAACGATTATAATGCAAAATATGCTTTTATCCATTAAAAATATTTACTCTTCATCCGAATTCATTCACTTTCGAAAAACCTTTTAAGAAATTCTGAATACTTTAAAATACAGTACTCATTCACATGCGAAATCGATGAACGTGGTTTTAATTTATGGATATTTTTCCTGCTGTGCTTTTATGAAGGATTCAAGGTCAAGAGGAAGCGGATAGTCTGCTCGTTTCTGTTTGCTTTTTGAAGATACACAGACATGCTTTGTTGTAAGACAAAGTGCTTGTAATTGTTACGCAAAAGCGACAAGACATTAATTATAAAGCTATTTAAAATTGTCTAATATTATAATTAATAATTTTTTTCTTATTCCACCTGGTCGAGTCCATAACAACATTTTAGACCAGGTCCGGGAACTGGTGTGGTCTCATAAAGGAGGGGGGGGCAGCTTCTGTTATTGTTGTTTCTTATCCCACTTGGTAGACAACATCTAGATCGAGTCCATGAACCCGTGTGGTCTCAGGGAAGGAGGGATCAGATTCTTTTGTTGTTGTTTCTTATCCCTCTTGGTAAACAACAACATCTAGACCAAGTCCACGAACCCGCGTGGTTTCATGGAAGAAGGGAAGGGGCAACTTTTGTTGTTGTTGTTTCTTATCCCACTTTAGACAGCAACATCTAGGCCAAAGCCACGTACCCGTGTGGTCTCATGGGGGAAAGGAAAGGGGGAGCCTCTGTTGCGATTGAGCACACGTAGCTAGAAGTCTGACTTGTCTCCGTGAAGCTGACTTTTTTAAGGGGTAGGGTTGTTAGCTCTACGTCCAACACTCTGCAGTCATATTAGATAGGGACCTATGGCTTAAAGTGGATTCAGAAACACTACAAACTTAAAGTGGATTTGAACCCGAAACATGTGGCACCGAGCGCCCGAGCTCTAGTTTCCATTAGACCCCCGCAGCTTCTGTTGTGATGGAGCATCCGTGTATTGAAGTCTGACTTGGCTCCGTGTCGTCGAAGAAGGTGAGCAGGGCCTTCAGGCATGACTTTTAGGAGGAACTACCCCGATTTGGCGTATCGTATGGGAGAAAACCTCCACTATATAATCTGATTAGCAAGGCAAGACGTCGAACATCCCAAACGCCTTCGAGTCTACTCATTTTTCAAAACAGTGTCTACAACAAAGCCACCAGCGGATTGAACCTCAGTCCTGATGCTGATCAGCGGCACATGTTGCCACTGACCCACGAGTCGGGCAATTAAAATTATACAATTCAATACATCGATACAATTACACTGCGTGAAAAAAGTAGAAGGACATTAGATTATTTTTGATAAATGAATAATGACGCATTTTTTAAACAATTAATTTATTCACAACGTTTTTATACCTGTATCTAGACAAAACAAAAAAGTACACAATTAAAAAAAAAGTATACTTAACAAAAAAATCGGTTTTGACGATCTCATGATCAGTGAAAAAAGTAGAAGGACACTTCTAAAAAAGAGGTGTACTATATAAATTAATATGGAATTCTTTTTCCTTTGGCTCGAATTACTTCGAAGATCCTATTTGGCATCGAACTGTATAAAGATTGAATTTTTGTTTGGCAAAAATTGTCCCATACAAAGTTTAATGATTTCTGCAGCTCAGCTACAGATTCAAACTGTTTTCCATCCTCGTAAACACGACGTACAATCATTGCCCATATGTTCTCTACAATGTTGAGATCATGACTTTTAGCAGGCCGATGTAAAAGTCGAACATTGTTTACTGCAAACCAATCTTTAACACCATTTGCAGTATGAATTGATGCTCCATCTTGCTGAAAAATCCAGTCATCTCCTCCTAATTCAGTGCCATACGGGAGAAGATTTGAGTTTAGAGTCTGGATGTAGTCTGGATGGTTCTGTCTACCATTTAGAAAGACTAAACTTGTCCTGCCTCCATAGCCAACTGCTAACCATACCATTAAACCACCTCCTCCCATCTGTCGAGTAGAATAAGTTTCTTCTTCAATACCAAGACAGTGCCAATAGTACTGATAACCATCTGGACCATCCAAATTGAATTTTTTCTCATCGGAAAATATAACTGAGGTCCATTCTGAGCTCCAGGACATGTGGTCTTTAGCCCACTGCAGTCGGTTCTTCATGTGTCCTTCATTCCACTTCGGATGGTGCATCCGTTTTTTGAAGACGAACTTTTTTGAGCGTTTTATGTAGTTATAGACAATTCTTTTGGTTACATGTGTAATTCCTGATTGAAATTGCGCCTTGCCGACACTTCCACCAGTCTTTTTGAGTTGACGAATGATTTTCCGTTGATCACGTTGGGTGATTTTTTTTGGTCTTCCTGTCTTCTTTTTTCTTCTGTCACTTTCAGGGTTTCTTATGAAGTTCGAAACAGTATTAGGACTGATTCGTAGCTGCCGTGCAATCTCTCTCACACCTTTGCCTTCCTTTTTATAGGCAACTATTTGGCCCTTCTGAAACTTACTTAAGGGTATTCCTCTGGACATCCTAAAACCAACAAAAACTATGAATTTCTAGCTAAATATTTTATTCTTGTTAAAAAAGAATTAAAAGAGGAAAAAACACTTACCTATAAACTTTCCAACAGCTTCTAAATTTTTTTTGGACGAGTCCTTCTACTTTTTTCACACCCCCAAAGTTATTAAGTATTGCATTCCTAATTTAAAATAGTGGTAAGTAAAAAAATCTCATTTAACTTTTCACTTAACGTAAATTAAAACTCTAACAAAACAACTCTCTATAAATATCAGGTCAAAAGCAGTGAAATAAAAGCATATTGTACAAAAAAATGACTGTCCTTCTACTTTTTTCACACAGTGTATGTCATTTACAAGTTTTAAACTGCTTTTTCTTAAAAAAAGGAATATCTCAATCAAATATTTTAAAGAATTTAACAGAAAAAACATTATATTTTTTTGAAAATCACATGTGTTTTTATTTTTATTTTTAAAAAAATTTAATTTTGTAGCAACAATGAATTAATAAGATAGTAAATGTTAAAAAATTAAAAGTGTCTAATCCTCCTCTGTGTCCTGCAGTGCGGGACGGACATACCACGAGTATTTAACTGATGGATGGAGAAAGCGGCAGCTTCTGTTGTGATGGAGCATCCGTAGGTAGAAGTCTGACTTGGCTCCGTGTCGCTGAAGAAGGAGAGGAAGAAATGCTTATTTTTCTTATGGGAGAAAATCCGGGAAACTCCCAGTAGGTACTCCGACTGACGACGCAAGATACTGAAGATCAGAAACGCCATCGAGTCTGCTCGATTTTTGAAATAGTGTCCACAACAAAGCCACCAGTACGATTTGCCAGGTTGACGGAGAGCCTTGGTTGCTTAGCAACCTCTATATCCTGCTTTGCGAATGAGAGAAGGGTCTTAAGCTTTAAGATCATTTATTAGATAGAAAAGGACTAAAATATACATACATAATATATATGCATTATTAATTTATTTAAAATTTAACTTTTTAATTTTTTTAATTAATGAGAGAAAAATTATGTATATATATATATAATTTTTTTTTTATTACTATCATTATAATTTTTAAGTAAGGAATAAAAGATACTAGAAAAAAACAACAATAGAAACAAAAACGATTGGAGGGGAAATTGTGACTTAGTGGAGAAACTGCATGGCAATTCGGAAAGGAGGATATCGAAATGTTAATGAATAATATTCAGAACAGCGCGAGGTATTTTGCGATTTTTGAAATCAGAAATGCCGTAATCACAGTTGCCAATATCGTTATTATGTATTTGGAATGGAGTAATAAAATTTTGTGCAAATTTGTAAACAAATTGTTTAAAATTTGGGAGTAAAAGAGCAAGTCTGATATTATACGTAGTATTTTATTTTCAAGTCTTTGTATGATCTCGAAATTCGACGGAGCAGTAGATCCCCAAACAGAACTCCCATATGCAATTATTGGACGCAAGTAAGCAAGATAAATGAGACTTTTATTTTCCAAGGACATAGTAGAGTTCCTACAAATAAATGAATAGAGTAGAATGCATCTATTAAATTTATCCCTGAGATAGTTAATGTGAAGAACATAATTCAATTTACGATCTAAGATTGCAGCCAAATATTTCGCTTGCTCAGCCCAATTAATAGGATTATTATAAATTTTGATAGAAGGAGTGTTAAGAACCCTTTTATGCGTGAATAGTACTGCTTCAGTTTTCTTAACGTTTAATTGAATTTTCCACTTATTGAGCCATTGTTCAAGTTGATTAATGTACTTCTGAAAGTTGTTACTAATGATAAAATGTTTACGACCTTGAGTGAGGAGTGCTGTATTATCGGTAGATTGAGCTACAGCCATAATGCTCACCAACGGCGCGTGTTGTCACAGAGTTACGAGTCGGGCATAATGTATAAATTAAGAAGAAAAAATTAAATTATTAATCCTTTTCAGGAAAACATCGTATTTTCTATGGTCATGATAAAATTTATTTTGTAAAATTAAATGAATTAAAAATAATGCTGCTTTTAGATGCCGGAATTTCCATGAAAATATTTACCATGTAGCAAATTCAGCATTACCCAGGATACGATGTAGGAGGTCTGCTACTTCGCATCCATATTGTGCCACCACAACTTTGAAAGAATATCATTCTACTTTAAATTTATCTAAATTTTTATTTATCAAAGCAAAGCATGGAAACAGGTAATAACTATTAGATTTTTTTAAACTTACAACCATAAAATGCAGAATAATTTCTTTAGTAAATAAAATATTTAAAAATAAAAACTAAAATAAGATATTTAAAAATAAAAACTAAAATAAGATATTTAAAAATAAAAAATAAAATAAGATATTTAAAAATAAAAACTAAAATAAGATATTTAAAAAAATGCAAGAGAAAGATATTCAATATTCAAAGGTATAGAATCTCATCATTATAATTATTTTCCAATCATTAATAAGTTGTTCGACTTACTATATAACAATAAACTGTTGATATCCAATTGTATTGCTTTAAAACATTGGTGTTTATATAAAACATTAATAATTTTGCAATAATTTTTATTTCATCTTAAAGATAACTGTTTTATCTAATTAAAAAAGAAATAATTAAAATTTTCAGTTATTTTCGTTATTAACAAGATAAAAATTATTAAAGGAAAGAAAAATTCAAAAATTCATTAATGCTAAATTTTAGTTCTACAAAATTAATTTTTGATTAATTCAATGCTACAGTTAATAGTTTTAAGAAATACAAAAATATACTCACAACTGTTAAATTCGTGTATATAAACTCCTGACTTTATATTAAATCTTCGATTGATTTTATGTTTATTATATTTTATAAGTTGGAAAAATGCGAAATTGTGTCTATGTAATATAAACTTTGCAACGATTTTTCTAATAACATAAAATTACATGTATGCTGTATAAACGTTTCCACATATTGTATAATATGTAGAAAAGTTTAACCACTTTTCCATATATTGTATAATATGTAGAAAAGTTTATCCACTTTTCCACATATTGTATAATATGTAAAAAAGTTTGTCCACTTTTCCACATATTGTAAAATATGTAAAAAAGTTTATCAAATTTTTATGAAAAGATTTTTGTTGTTGAATCTAAGTAATATAAACTTTGCAATGATTTTTCTAATAGCATAGATTTACAGGTATTCTCTATAAACGTTTTCACAAATTGTATAATATGTAGAAAAGTTTATAAAATTTTTGAAATTTTTTTTTGTTGGATCTAAGTAATATGAACTTTTCAATGTTTTTCCTAATAGCATGGATGTGCATGCATGCTCTAAAAATTTTCCACATATGTTGGCTAATATGTCCGCTATGTTGCATCCGCTATGTTGTTAATATGTGGAAAAGTTTAGCAGATTTTTGTGAAAATTTTATATTTGTTTTTGTTGTTGTTAGGTATCAGTAATTTAAACTTTGCAATAATTTTCGATTAGCATTGATTTACATGTGTGCTCCATAAACTTTTCATAAAAATCGGATAAACCTTTCCATATATTATACAATCAATGGACAAGTTTATAGAGCATAAAACTATTACATGTATACTCTATAAACCTTTTCACATATGAATGCAGCGATAAAGTGACAAATACAATAATTAATTAATACAATGCAATAAAAATTAATGAAAAATATAAGTAACAAATATTATTTTATTGTATTTCTTTATCTAAAGATTTAATATTATTTCAACACATTCCATTTTTGACGAAAACTTATTTTTTTATCGGATGAATATTTACAATTTCTTTTCACTTCAGCTATTTCTTTCGTTTGTCCGTGGTACAGTGTACGGTTTCGTTGTGTTGAGCAATTCTGGTTAAAAGGGAGTGCTTCTAGAACTTTTTGTCCTTGAATGTAACTAAGTCAGTGCACCTCCATGGATTCAATAGATTGCAAAATTTTCCTGAGCAAAGATTTGCACAAGAAGATTCTATTAATACATGCACACATTTTTTTTTTGGCACACTTATGATATAGCATGGTCTGGCTTCATTAAAGATCACGATCTGTTTTACTTTGACGCATTTTGTTGAAATCAAAATTCATAAAATTTCTACTGGCACTTAATTAATAAATATTTACAAACAGTAATATGTAGAAGGACTTGGATGGAATCCGTTTTCAATAACGAGGAGAATGGTTCACGACTATGACAGTATAAATATACGTATCGCATCAGAGTTTTACAGATTTTCTACCATACGATATGGAAATGTGTGTTAAACCTTTAAAAAAGTTATTTAAGTCCGTTCATGTCCAATGTAAAACCTATAGAGTAATATAGCATAGATTTAAATATATGCTGTATAAAGTTTTCCACATATTGTATAATATGCGGAATATGCAGTTCCAAAAATTACTATAAAAAATATGGCACTGTTGATATTTAGCAAAAACAATGCATATTGGATAGTCCAACATTTTCTACAACCAGACGGCAATGCAATCTAATTATGTTGTGTGCAGGTTGGACAACCAGATTGTAACTGGGTAGGGTTGGTTGGGATACTGTTGGTTGGGTTGAGATACTTGGAGAACTCACAGCTTTATTTGCACACGTACAAGCACCACGGGCATGCACTTAAAGACATACAATATTCAACACATTTAAAGACAGATAATTTTAGATTCGTGGAAGAATTCCACTTCTAAGCCAAAAATCCGATACTCGGCTACGCGCAAGATACGCAAAATATACTTTCTCTCCGGTAAAAATCGAAACATATTTCCTCTCGGGATGAGAGACTGTAAACTAAACGTCTGTCAGAGGGAGCACAGATTGAGCTGTACTTCTACTCGAGTGAGAATCTCGATGACGACGAACAATTCTCTTGAACGACTAAGGGGAGAGATGGTGCTCTTTCCAGTTTTTAGGAGAAAGCACAGTTACAACTATAGAAAATGGCTGAGTAGTTATGCTACCAGCTATTCCGTGGAAAGATAAAATCCGGTTTATAGGCGGAAACTGACTAATCGATTACTTGTTAGGGGTCCTAGTCAGACACTGAGCTAGCTATTGTGTAGTTTGCATAGTTATTATTTTATGAAACACGAAAGATAAGAACACTATATTTAAAATAATATAAACAAAATATTTAATGCTTTTATTATTTTATAAATATAGTGATTAAAATAAAGGATTCAAATAAAGGGTAATCCTTTTATCGAGAAATTGATTCGAATAAAATTAACTTTATATGAGTTATCATCAACATTAACATCATCAAACCCATACGGGCTTGGGCACGATAGCCCAGGGGGTGCCAAGGCTTTCCTTTGAAGAGATTTCCATCCATTCCTCTGGGTGACAAGGATCCTCCAATTCTTAAACTTAAGTACAGCAAAATGTTTTTCAACTGCGTCTATCCATTGCAACTTGGATCGTCCTCTTCCTCTCTGTTCCTGTGGATTTGCCAAAACAAGTCTTTTTGTAACATTTAAATCATTCATTGTAAATACATGAGCAGCCCAGTTTAATCTATTGATCTTAATACATTTTATAATAACTGGGTCTTTATAGCATTTAAATTAATTTCTCCGTTCTTCTCCAACAATCACTTTCCCTAACACCTCCAAGAATAGCCCTTAAAATCTTCCGCTCAAATAGACCCAAATTATATCAGTTAGCAGATGGAATTTTAAAAGAATAATTATCCTTAATTACTGAAGTTCCAAACTGTGAAAACACTTTTCTTTAAGGTTTTAAATAAATATCATCTATTCTTGTTTTAAAATAAAAATGTTTATTTTTAGATTGACACAAGAATTTTATATTGTTTATTTTATTTTTTATATTTATATTGTTTATTTTATTTTTTATATTTATATTGTTTATCTTTATTTTTTATTTTTATATTTTTGTTTATCTTTATTTTTTTGTGTGTTTAATAAACATTCACAAATGTTTAGTTTTGTGTTATTTAACAATCGCAAAATTATTCAAATCACAAATTTTAAACCTCAGGTAAATGTACACGAAATAAGAACTTTAATAGTTTTGCATAATTAAATGTCAAGTTCAGTTAATCAATTATGTCAAAACTGTTTCATTAAAACCAGGAATATTTCATTTCATTATAAAAACGCAATTTATGTTCATTGATCAGTACATTTAGTGCCCAAATTTCCCACAATTTTATTCATTTGTTACTGGAAAAT
Source organism: Caerostris darwini (assembly GCA_021605075.1). NCBI lineage: Eukaryota > Metazoa > Arthropoda > Arachnida > Araneae > Araneidae > Caerostris > Caerostris darwini. The sequence continues at coordinate 218,133 of BPLQ01008081.1, read as the reverse complement.
ACATTTAATTGAATGAAAATAAAGAAAAAAAAAAAGGAACGTTTTCATGTTAAATAAATATTTACAAAGATTTTAAATTCGCCCAGATTTAAAGTTTGGGTAAGCATTAGAAGGTTTTTAGTTTTTCTAAGATCTTATAAAGGTACAGTCGAATTAATCAAATAGGTTAAAATTTTTAGCAAAAAAGAATATTTCGTTTCATTATAAAATTTTTAATTTTAATCTTGAATGTACATACTCTATAATAATTTTAATTCCGAATTTACCAATTTTTCTCAATAATTAAAAAAAAAAAATAATATTTGTTGTTTTTTTTTAATTCTTTTATGAAAAAAAATATACATCATCCGCTTATTCAAAATTGACCCAGTTCGCCGATTAAGTTCTTTGTATTGAAAAAAATTCTAAAATCTTTTAAAGAAGATTATGTTTATTAAATCCAGATGGGTGGAAACTTATGTCCAGTTTATTATCTGTCTCAAATTGTTAACTGGATATTGAATATGCAGAAAAAAAAGATGCAAAAATCGAGACTTCATAATCGGTTTATGCTAACTAGAAGGGACTGCAAAACGTCGGACTTCGCAAAAACATGCCAGTAGCTGAAATGGACAGTCAGACTCAGACAGTTTAAGATGTCTCATAAAATTCATATGCCTGGCACTTTTGCAGAAAATCACAGTAACTTGCACGCTGATTTTTGGGAGATTTCGGTAAAAATAAGGAAAAAAGTGTTAAGGCCACACCAGGGTCAAAGCAGGGAGAGAATTGAATTGGATCTAATTCTGTATTATACTTGTAGTTGCCCTTCAATTTTCAAATGCGATTTTTGATAGAAAGAATTAGTAGTCCTGTACAGTTTGAATTTCTAGGCAATGACTTTGAGGAAACTGCACTTTTTACTCAAGTACAAATGATTAACGTTATATTAACGTCATTTTTTATACTTTAAAATATTATATTGCATATGCTTTTATAAATTTTAACAAGTTATGCGAAACACTCTTTTTATATTTTACATTATAAGGAGCATTCGTTTCATGTTTTACAACATTATGCGGAACATTCGTTTCATATTTTACAACATTATGCGGAACATTCGTTTCATATTTTACATTGTGCAGAGCATTAGTTCTCATTTTTTCAATTAAAAAATAACATTTTGTGCTTTAACATTAAAATAACATTTAATATTAACATTTCATTATTTATTAATTATTTATTTTAATTTTATTACTAATTTAACATTATTAACTTCAACAAATAACATTTTGGACACGTCATCGTTTCATCTGCAGTTTTTCAATTCCTTCTATTAGCTCACACTCTCCCTATATATATCTTGTACAAATTTTCAATCGTTCATAAAATACTTTTTATTCATCCACTCACGTTCAAATACATTTTTTTGAACTTGTAGTGGATGACACTGGATGTTAATACAGTTTTTTCAAATATTAATTCAGTAATTAAATTTAATTAATTAATTTTAGTTTTTTTTAGATTTAAGCTGTATATATCTACCAATAGATGGCGCCAGATAAACTTAAAAAAATGAATGAACATTATTTATAAAGGACTTGCTGCAATAGAGTGAAACAAAAGTAGGAATTAACTTAAAATTTTTTTTTTTTTTAAATTGCTTGTTTACAATATTATGCGGAACATTCGATTCATATTTAACAATATTATATAGCACACGCTTTTCATACTTTTAAAACTGATGTGTTACGTGATTTTTATATTATAAAAAGTTATATGACACGTACATTTTATACTTTAAAATGTTATATTCATATGCTTTTCTTATTTTAAAATGTTGAGCAGCACATACGTTTCATACTCTTAAATGTTATATAGATCCCGATTTTTATATTTTAAAATGTTATGTAGCCCCTATTTTCATACTTTAAATGTATGATGGCACATTTTTTTCATCCCATAAAATACTATATAAAACTTACTTTAATATATTGCACAACATTTGTCTTTCACACTTTAAAATGTTATGCAGCACATGATTTTCATACTTTGAGTATTTTAAAATGTGCATAAATGAAATGCATTTAAATAGCACATGGTTTTCATATTTTACAGTGCTATATTGCACATGCTTTTTATATTTTAAAATGTTATACGGCACATGAGTTTCATGCTTTAAAAATTATGTGGAACATGATTTTCATATTTTAAAATGTTGCATAGCCCATGTTTCTCATATTTTAAATGTAATATGGTGCATGCTTTTCCTCTTATAAAATGTTATATAGCACTTATTTTAAAATATTATAAAGAACATGTATTTCAGACTTTCAAGTATTAAAGAAAATATATTTAGAACAATCCTGTGTATTAGTCGGCCTACAGACTCTCACCTGGAGAAGAAGTATATTTCGCTCACCTGGCGCGTAGCAGTGTTTCGGGTTTTCGGCTTAGAAGTGGAATCCTTCTCCGAATCTATAACTTTTAAATGTGTTCAATATTGTATATATCTAATTGTTTTTTTTTTTCCAATACAGCTGGCAAACAGACATGGACGTCTTAAAAGTCTTAAGGCAAGCGCTGCACAGACGTTACCCACTTAGCATTACCCAGGGGGCGCGTGTCACGGACGCGGAGTAACAATGCCCCCGCAACGCTCTTATTAGACCGGGACCTACGGTTTAAAGTGGATTCCGAACCCCTACAAACATCCATGTCACCGCCGCGACTCGAACCCGAAACCTGTGGTACCGAGCGCCAGAGCGCTAGCCACTCGGCCATTCAAGCCCATATCTCGAATTGTATGTGTGTGGTTTTGTGAGTGTGTAAATAAAACTGTGAGTTCTCAAACCTATACCTCAAGTCTCAACCCAATCACACTCAATTACAATCCAGCTACACAACCTGCACACTGCAGTTTCTTTAAACATTTTTAGAATTCACAGTAAGAGATTTTTTAAATTTTAATTTCAAATATATAATTCATATTTAAAATAATTTAATTTGATATAGCAAACTTAATTGTTTATTTCATATCTTTATTTATTTGCTAATTTACTGCAAATTCTATTGCTTTTCTTACAAAGTTCTTATATCAATCAATTACAGAATTTTCTTTGCAATTTGAGAAGTTTAAGAATGTATGCAGAAGGAAAGGACAATTGAAATATGAAAATATAACTTTTGGAATTTTCTATAATAACTTTTAAGAAGTTTTATTTTAAAAACAGATAGTAGATTCACCATTTATTTATCCTAGGAATCTTTTAGTCAACAGAAAGTTCATAAAATATTTTGAACGAAGTTAAAATCTAATATTCAACAATTTTTTATTTTTCGGTCTTCATAAACAAACATGTACTTCAAAACACTATAAACATGTTTTGAAAATACTATCATTACTCCGAAAACATTTTGTCTATTTCCCAAACACACTTTTAGGTATTTGGATAATCTAATTGTATTCAACTATAATTTATAAATGTCATCTTAAATATTTTACAATTTATATTTTACGAATTATAAATGTCTGTTAATTTATAAATATAAAGTATAATAAAATGTAAATGTAAATAATAAGTTATGATAAATGTCAATATGAATTATAAGTTGCATTAAATGTAATTGTAAATTATAAGTTATAATAATTGTAAAAGCAAATTATAACAATAAATCATTATCAATTTACAATCATGTCATGAGAATTTATAAAATCAGTCCTGGCATTTATCCAATTTTTTATATCAATTTAACTTTCATAACGCAACACTTTTTTTTTCTAATGCAGCTGGCAAATACTTAGATCGTGGAACTTTTATTCCATAAGGTCTGCACCGACGTTACCCACTTAGCACTACCCAGGGGGCGCCTGTAGCTTGAAGATAAGCTACGGACGCGGAGTAACAATGCCTCCGCAATGCTCTGCGATTCTATTAGATAGGGATCTACTGTTTAAAGTGGATTTCGAACCCTTACAGACATCCATGGCCCATAAAGACCGCTCCAGGTGAGAGTCTGTATGTCAACTGGAAATTTCTCCTGAATACCAAAGGGCACTCTTGCTAGTGCGTAGGTGGAAGCATGGTTACGATTTGACATTCACTTACCTGAAAAATATCAAAGTACTGCTATCGTGTACATTTAACCTGAGTTTTAAATTTTGTGATTTGAATAATTTTGTGAATATCAAATAAACACAAAATTAAATATTTGTGAATGTTCATTAAACAGACGCAAAAAAGTTTTTAACAATTTTATTTTAAAACAAGAATCGATGTCATTTATTTAAACCTTAAAAAAAAGTGTTTTCATAGTTTGGAATTTCAGTAATTTAGGTGATTCTTCTTTATTTGAATAAATTTCTCAGTAAAAGGAATACCGTTTATTTGAAATTTATTTATCTAATAATAAAAGTATTAAATATTTTATATATATATAATTTTAAATAAATGGAACCTTGGAACCGCCGGGACTCGAATTTGAAACCTGTGGTACCGAGCGCTAGCCACTCGGCCATCATGCCCCTCATAACACAACACAAAGTAATGTATTTGACGAAAGAGAAGAATTTCACTTCACCATCAGTCTCACACCCTGGAATTTCTATGTCAGTATCAAAATACATCGCTCCAGCATCATGAATCAAATACTCAAAATTAACTGTATTTGTAACAACACTATTTTTAACCAACAATATAGAAATGAGCTTAAGAATACCGTTTAAAAAATAGTACTTCGAAGTATTTCTACTTTTTAAAATGTAATTTTCCACTTCATTGTTAAGAACTTTTCTCATAATTCCACAACTTTTCCACATTTTGAACTTTTTTCACATTTTTTCTCAGAAATAATAAATCACACCTTCAATTTCTATACTCCCATTCCATTTTCTCAAGCTGCTAATTAACAAGATATTTGCATGGACCAATAAATCATTCCACTTAGATAGTCTAAAAGTACACTAATTATTGATTGTGGTTTGTAAATTCCTCTCTTAATGGTCATATTGTTATAAACAATCACGAGTTTCTGTAATATGACTTGATTTTTCAATTCCTTCTATTAGCTCACACTCTCCCTATATATATTTTGTTCACATTTTCAATCGTTCATAAAACACTTTTTATTCGTCCACTACAAGTTCAAATACATTTTTTTTTGAACTTGTAGTGGAGGACACTGGATGTTAATACAGTTTTTTCAATTAATTCAGTGTGAAAATGTGAACAAGATATATATAGGGAGAGTGTGAGCTAATAGAAGGAATTGAAAAATCAAGTCATATTACAGAAACTCGTGATTGTTTATAACAATATGACCATTAAGAGAGGAATTGACAAGCCACAATTAAATTTAATTCATTAATTTTAGTTTTTTTTAGATTTAAGTTGCATCTATCTACCAATAGAGGGCGCCAGATAAATTTAAAAAAATGAATGGGAATTATTTATAAAGGACTTTCTGAAATAGAGTGAAAAAAAGTAGGAATTGATTTAAAAATTTTTTTTATATATATTACTTGTTTTCTACATAAAATTAGGTTTAATGTCGAATTGTTTTTCTCTTCCTACTAAATCTAAATGGAAGGTCCTGTCTACTCCGTGTTATTGGAATACATCGCTAGATGGGTTTTTAACGCGGATCTAATCAATATTTTGAGGATACGTAATCCTTGATGAAACCATCTCCGAGATGTCATAATTCATTTCGTTTGAGGTTTTACTGATTTTCGTCATAACTTGTTTCAGACCCTGTTGCTGTATGCATTTTCATTTTATTTCGCCAGTGCAGTTCTAGCCGTTCAACATTTTAATATTTCATTTTATCTCATTAATTTAAGTTTCGTTGGTGTAACGTATGCGCACTTCGGATCTTAAACAACTTTTTAAGGGGTCTGAATGAGACATTTCAGTGTTTTTGTATAGCGAATGTTATTATGGTTTTCTCATATAATTTGATAGTGTTTCTATGAAGTATAGGGTAATTTATGCTTGGCTTTTGTTATGCGAAATGATAGTGTTTCTAGTTCATTCATTGTCCTACAAATAAATATATGTAAATGATCCTGCATAACTTTAAAATTTCCTTCTTTAATGTGTAGTCCAAAATCTCAAAAATTTGTTATTTTTTAATTAAAAAATAACATTTTATGCCTGGTCACATAGTTGTTTCATTTGCAATTTTTTTATTAGAAATTTTCTTGTAATTAAATAAGTGAAATAACCCTTTTTTATAATAAAAAAGTAAATTTACCTTTTAATATATTTGTTTATTTTAATATATTATGTTATATAACCTTATTTATGTTTTATTTTCTAAATCATAAATACTTATTCAGAATAATTTTTCCTTTAAAATTTGTCTACTATTAATTTCTCTTTTTTCGCAGTATTTTTTAGTAATAAAATTTACTAAAACTAAAAATCTTTAATTTTATGTAGCTAGAAAATGCTGGGTTATATCCGTTAGTTTGTAATAAGCAACAAAATATTAATTATTAATTTCAGTTTGTATTTTTTTTAATTATTAAAAACATTTTATTAGATATTAAATTATAATTTAAAAAACCTATATTACGAAGAAAATTTAATTTTTTTTACCTTATTTATTATTTTAATTATATGAAGTTATTCTTTTATCTTTTATAAATTAAAAATACATTATTTTTCCTGATTTTTTTTAAAACCAGAGAAATTTTCTTAATATTCATTGTTTATAACTTTTTTAAAGATATAGAAATATTTAATAAAAGAAAAATATAAAATTGTAATTAAAAACTATAATAGAAAATTATAATTTAATAAAGTCTTTTTAGCATCATCCGATTTCAAACAATTTTTACGTGTTTTTTTTTACAATGTTTTAGTCTTATTTTATTATACTTTATTATTTTACTTTATTTTTATTTTCATTTATTTATTATTATTTTTTAATTAACTTTGATACAATATTCTTAATTATAATCTTAAGTTTATTAATAATATGTATTTATATAATATAAATAAATCTAAATGTCTTAAATAAACTTAAATTCTTTTTTAATTGAATGGATTTAATAAACTTATAAAAAAAATGCAACATTATAAAATTTTCTCTTCAAAGGGTAAGTAAATGTATTATAATAAGAGATATTAACTTTCAATTATTAGTTTAAATATTTTATTAATTATTAATTTAACTACCTAACTATTATAATAAACAGCTCTCAAATTAAATTCGAATAGATGTTTATATTCGAAACAATATATTTTTCTAAATAAATAATTAATTTAATCTAGAGTTACTATTTAATTTAGGAATATTTCTTTTCAAATAAGATTTTTGCAGTGCTGACTTCTTTCTAAAAAATTCTTGCTATGGTTTCATTTTAAGAATCCTTTATAATCATGTCAAAATTTCCCTCATTCTTGTAACAAATAACTTATAAAATAACTTTTTAATTTAAATTTTAGTATAAATATTTATCTATAAACTTAACGACTTCATGCTCCATATATAATAAGATTATAATATATTGAAATATGACATATATTAAAATTATATATATAAATCTGCATTAAAAGTGAATGTTTATAAACATATTCAAATTTAATATATTAAAAATTCATGGTGTATAATTTACTAAACAATGGATAATAATAACCATTATTAGTATGGAATTTAATATTAATTTGATATCATATTAAATATAATTTTTATGCGAGTTTCTATGTTTCTATTGCAGAACAAAAACTGATAAATTTTAATTAAATTTATTTGGTATCAAAGGGTAATGTATTTCTTAACTAACTAACTTAAAGAATAGAAAATCAACAGATTTATTATCACACAACATTTATAGATTGTTTCAAAATTTAGAGATTTAATCATTTAAACTTTGTTTTATGAATTATTGATTCTCTAAAATCCTATCTATAATATGTATTTATAAAAAAAAACAATATTATAGTAAAAACAACTAATCTTAATCTAAACAAACAATCGATATTGCAATCATTTTTGTTTCTTAAAAGTATTCAATTTTCAAGATGAATAATCGATCAATTACAAATTTTTGGTATAGAAACATTGTTGATAAAAACTACAAGAAGATTTGTCTGTTTCTATATATTCCTTACATTTTGTGATAAACACAAAGCAGTTTTTAAGGGAAACTTCGATTAGACAAACTAATCAGAATCTACCAGTTCTTCAAAAGTATTAAACAATTTAAGTCAAAATGAATTTTTATTTTCATTTATTCACCAATAATGCATTTCTTTAAAAAATTATTGAAATACATTTGTAATTTATGTGTAAATATTTATTTTTTTTACTGCACCGAACTTATATTAATTACGAACATACAAATTGAATAAAATAAATAAATATTAGTATTTGCAATCAACACAAAAATTAAATTTTTACAAAAAAATTTGTTAGCTGTTATCTAATACTAACTTCAAAAATATTTAAAAAAAAAACTGAATTAGTATTAAACATTTTGTTTTCATTAATTATGCTACAAAACATCTAAATATTCCAATATTTATGTAACAAAAAATTAATTCAGTTGTGAAAATAAATTGTAAAAGTTACTCGTATAAATGAGATATATTTTAAACTTAGAATTTATAATATATTCCAATAACAATTATCAATATTTCAATGATTGTTAAACAAAATATGCTAAAAATTTGAACAAATTATAAATTGAATGAATTACAATTTAAGCCAATTATAATTTGAACGAATATTAATATTTAATATTACAATTTGCACGCATTATAATTTGAACGAATATTAATATTTAATAACATTATAATTTGAACAAATATTAATAATTAATAATATTATAATTTTAACGAATTACAATTTGAAAGATTTATAATTTAAACGAATTACAATTTGAATGTTTATAATTTGAACGAATATTTATAATTAGTGACATTATACTTTGAGCGAATATTAATAATTAATAGCAATATAATTTGAACGAATTTGTAATAATTCAAAATACTTAGTGTAGCAAAATTTTATGATAAATGTACCGTAAATTTTAGGGGAACACTATATAATCAAATGTATTATTTGCGATAAAATTTGTCAATTAATTAATTTAAACATTACTTATTTCATATTTAAAAAGATTATTCATAGTTAAAATTAAACATCATTAAAATAAATATTATACAGGTTCTGAAGTTTTGGCATATCTTTATTAGTTTAATGATGAAAACATTATTTTTTAAAATTATATTATTTTATTAGACTTTAAGTCAAAATCTTTCTTTTATTTAAAATAAATGAATTTTATTTTTTGTTTTATTTTAAATGAAAATTTTACGTATAATTTACTACTAGATTCAAGATAAAATATTCTTAAAATGTGAACAAATTATAGTAACTAATATTAATAATTACTAACATTATAATTTCAACGAATGTGTAATAATTCAAAATATTCAATGCAGAAAAATGTATGATAAATGTACTGTAAATTGTAGAGGAACACTTTGTAATTAAATGGATGATTTGCTATAAAATTGTTTAATTAATTAATTTAAACATTTATTTCATTATTTCATAGTTAAAAAAATTGTTCATCTAAATTAAAATAATACAGCATTAAAATAAATATTATAAAGGTTCTGAAGTTTGTTAGTTAGTGACGAAGATATTAATTTTATAATTATATTATTTTATTTAGACTTTACGTCAAAACCTTTTATTTTATTTTAAATAAATTAAATTTGTTTTTGTTTTTATTGGAAATGAAAATTTTAGATAAAAATTTATTACTAGATTCAAGAAAGATTCCAAATATACACATTTGTCGATCCAAAAACATAATTAACATGGAATATAAATAAATGTAACGTAAAGAATTAAATGTAATTGTGTAAGATATTTAAGCTGTAAAAAATATCAAAAATCTATTTTTATATTTTCGACCATTTCTCATAAAGAAAGTAAGAAAGAAAGATACAAGTCAAATTGATTTTAATATCATAGTTTTTTTATTTCAATCTTTGTATAAATATATGGAATGTAAAAACCACATCACAACACATGAGCTGTAAAACGAACAAGACGAATATTCACAACAATTATAGGACAAGAATATTAATAATTTACATTTACACACAATTGAATAGGAATATGGCTATAAAATGTGAGCAATAGTATCGAGCTGCAACCAGTTTTTCGAGCAATAGTGTATTATATTCAAGCGCAATATCCATTTAATTCATTTTTTTATTTAATTTTACTGCATTATTACATTTTAAACGATTATTTTATCAATTTAAAACTGTTAAATATCTTAAAAGTTAATAATGAACTTACGAGCCATTTTATTTGAAGATGGTTTAAGATTCTTCATTCGTGTATTGGCACAGATTTTAATATTAGGATTTATTTTAAGATTTTTTTTATTCACATTTGCGTTTACAATAAATTTATAAAATTCAGAATAAATATGAAAGCAATATGTGGTTATTATTATGGAGCAATATATTTTAGATTTTACTCCACAATTTAATTTTTCTATATTTTTTGACCATTTTTTTTTACTTTTATCTATTTTTAGATATAGGTAAATAATAAATATTATTAGATAATTTTTTTTCTCCAAATATTGTGCTTATATTACTTTAAGAAAAAGATTAAAAAATCCATACAATTTTTAATCCAATCAATCCATTTAAATTTTTTATAATTTTTACCTTAAATTTATTATATTAATATAATGAATTGATATAAATTATTTATAAATTAATATAATAAATTATGATTTCATATTAATTTATTAAGAATAAATTGATATGAAAATCAAAGTTAAATGCTTTTATTCAAATAATAAAAATAAGTAACACGTATGAAGATCTTATGCGCAATTTTGAACCATTTGGTTCCAAATACACTATAAGCTCGAAGACCAGTAATATTGCATGCAAAGCATAAATACTTTATGCATCACAAAAGCATACACATATATTTTAAATACACCAAAAATGTAAAAACTACTTCTATGTGAACATGATTTACAATGATAATGCAGTGATATCAATATAAAAAGGTATAGAAATGATTAAAAAGAATTCTGGAGTAATCTTTTTTTCAAATGAAATTTTACTCCAGATTTAATTTTTCCCCTTTTTTTTACCATATTGTTATCTTTCAGATTGATGCACTTAATTAATTCAATGAAACACTTTTGGGTAAAAAAGATATACAATACATTCATTTCCAGATTCAAATTCCATTAAACAAATTCAGCTTAGAATAAAAATTTAAAAATTAGGGACATTTTCCCCAAATTACAATCTAGTTTCTGAGCTCTCGATATGTGTTTATAGATTTTGGAATAAAATTATATTATATGTTTGCACTTGAGTAAGAAATATCGATAATATTAGAATACATTTTATTATCCACTAATATAGTAGATTAAATGAATATTAAGTGAAAAAAATATAGAATTCCACAGGAATTTTAGTTATAATTAAAACATATTTGATTATTTGAAGTTAATTCCTCTTTAAATAATTATTTGACATAGCTATCAAAAATTTAATTCTTTACATAAATATTTTTATCCGTTATTCATCAAAAAATATTTGGAAGTTTTAGATATTTTATTCAATTTAATAGTAATAGACAGTAGATATTTTATTCAATTTAATAGTAATTGATAGTAGATATTTTATTCAATTGAATACAAACTGATAACAGATATTTTAGGAGATATTTTAATCAATAAAATATTAATAATTTTTTTTATTTAATTCATTATTAAATGACCATTTTAAATAAATAATGAATTTTAGCTTTTTTTAAAGACAATATTTTTAGCTAATAATAAAAATTTTTGAAATTAAAATCATTTTAACTGAAAATGTTAAAATAATAGATCAGGGATAACTAGTTTTTTTTACTGTTACTGAGTTGGTTTTTTTTGTTTTTTCATTGTAGATCACAATTTGTAATATGGGAGTATTATTCCCTATTTCTGTAAAATTGTTTTGATTATTTTTAATATTTAATTAATCTAGTAAAAATTTTAACAAGAATTTAATTTATTGTATTAACTACAAAATTACACAAGAAAATTTTAAACATATAAATATTAATTTTTTTTTTAAATAAATTTTTCATTTTTTTTTCTTTTTTGAAATAAATATATCATGAATTTAGTTGAATGATTTTTTTTAATTTTAAAAATGGGATCGTACAAACACTATACAGTTTATGAATATGCATACAAAGTAAGACATTTTTCAAACACGTAAAACATGAAGGGTTTATACAAAATAAAAATTGAGCAATAAGCGATAATTTCACAACTGTTTTTTTTTCTTTTGATTTCGTATTTATCTGTATGGAGAAATCTTTTCCAACTAATTATAAGCACTTCCAAAACATACATCCCTATCTATATTTTCTTATATATCTCACTCAGTATAAGCACCGGACATTCGCTTTGAAATATTTTCAGTACATAAATATGTATATTCTAAGCTCTTTACCACAAAATTTGTTGGTCCATAAAGTTGAATGACTCCTTTTTATGGACCAGCTCCGCTTTTATAATTTTTGAATGCTGATATTTTTTTTAAATGCTTTTGATTTCACTCGAATCTATTTAAAAGTAAAACTGAAGTTAATAATATTATTTAATTTATATGAAAATATTAAATATAAATATAATAATCATATCAATGTTAAATATAAATATTTTCTGGGTTTCAATATTTTAAAATGTTTAAATTTCTTTGAAATCTACATGGTAAAAATATTGTTTTCTTGATATAAAATTATAAAGATAGTAGACATCTTTAACTGGTAAGTAACAGATATCTTTAACTGGTTAGTGACACATATCTTTAACTTTTATATTACGACGAATGGAAATCAAGCAAACTGTTGAAAATATATTTAAATATTATTCTAATTGATTGATATCAAAATAATAAGATTAATTGCATTGAATTTGGAAAATCATCATCAAACCATTTTTTTAAAATGACAAACAATCAATACATAAGAAAAAAAATGACTAGCATATTAATGACTAAGTTTAAAATCTCAAAATGAAAGTTTTAACTTAATTTTTGTATTTCAAATTAAGTTTTTTTTTTAAACAATCAATAAAATCCGAGATTGAAATAATCTCTTTAGCACCATTAATGATATTTACGATTAAACAATCATGATAGTTAACAAGGATTAACAATTTTGTTCAAAAAGAAATAAAACAGTTCAATTAAACTTTATCGTCCTGATGAAGCGGTACATCCACCATGGTCGAATGGAACGGTTGGTACCAGATCATAGAGTCTTCATCACTGCTAGGGACACTGCCAATAACCACTGTTGTTGCATATGCGTCGCTGCTGTCATTGCTGGTGCAAGAATCTTGATGTGCAAGAGTTTTGATGGGAGAATGTGCCATGGAATGTGTTTGGTTCTCTTGATACATTACAGACATGTTCATGCTTGGAGATTCCCCACACAATGTATTTATACGAGCTGTGTTCGTAGCTAAAACAGGTTGGCTTTGAGAAGTGGGCATCCGGAACAGACATGAAGAAAGTTCAATGGTAGTTTTCTTCAAGTTTCTATTGTTGTCAAACTTGTTCTTACGTGTGAGCATGGTAACCACAAACTTTTTGGATTCCTTCCAGGTGTTCTTGTTGCGAAAGAAATACAAGTAAGGATTTATGATGCAGGACATGTAAGCAGCGAGGTTTACACAGTACTTTATGTGGGGAATTGCCGGATGAAACAGGTCGGATACGAGTGTGGCGTAGAATGGTAACCAGCAGGCAAAGAAAGACATCACTACCAGCAGTCCTGTTACTGCAGCCTTATGCTTGCCAGCGAAACAGCAACCAGAGTCTTTGGGTTCTACGTGATCAGAGGAAAAGTTTCTTCTGAGGGTGTATTCCGTGACTCCCAGTTTCTTTGGTGGCTTTAGGTTGACGATAATCTCGTTGGACGCACTGCTGTTGGAATTGCTCCTTCCAGCTCTGGCATTATTGTTCTTGGCAGCTTTGAACATGGCAAAGTACAAGAATGCAACATTGATGAAAGGAATTAGGAAACCGACAATGCTGATGGCGGAGGTGTAGGCAATGTTGAGAATGCCTGGTTGATCCTGGAGTAGAAAAAGTCCATTCGTGAAGCACCTGATGTTGGACGTTTCTGGTACCACAACCAGGATAGGGATGGCAAGGACAAAGGCTATAAGCCAAGTCGAAATGATGAGAATACCAGTTCTTTTCTTGGTTATAGTGATGGTGTAATGCAATGGGCTGTTGACAGCACAGTTTCTGTCGACAGCGATTAGAAGGATAGAGAACACTGATGCCAAATTCAGGAATATGGTTAGGAATGTTGTCATTCGGCACCAAATTTGGATGAATTCTACTCCTTGGATGGACATCATCAGTATAGGAATAATGAAAACTGAAAGTAAAAAAAAATTGACTTAAATTAGCCACAGGCATAATGCATCAAATAGCAAATGCATAATTTTTAATAAACTTTATTCAACCTCATTCTGTTTGAAATTTTTAAAATAAAGAATAAGAATATTTAATTTTTATCAATAATAATTATGTATAAAATATTCTTTAATTTCTTTGTTAAATCATATAATAAGATATTATACATAAAAACTAATATTGTAATAATATTTCAATACTTACTGCATTGTAATAAATGACTGCATGAGAGACTGAGCACAAATCTGTTGGAAAACGTTCGCATGTTATGTTTCCTGTACAGAAGTAGGACGATGAGTCCGTTTAGGCATAGACCCATCAGACTCAGGACACTCAGAGCTAAAGTCTGAAGAGCGGCGACAACGTCTTCTTCCATGGCCACGTCTGTAAAAAAGTTATGAATAAAAATTTAGAATATTTCCTTTCATAAATCAGTCTATATAATATTTTATTCAATAAATTCTAACAACTCTTGGAAAAAGCCATTTTAAGCTCAGAAGAAAGGTAAAAAAAAAACCCCAGTACTTATTTAAGAATTTAATAACTGAACGAGTAATATACAAAAAAAATTTTTAAGTCAATTCCTACTTTTTTCACACTATATTGCAGAAAGTACTTTATAAATAATTTTCATTCATTTTTTTACGTTTATCTGGAGCCATCTATTGGTAGATAGATGCAACTAAAATCTAAAAAAAAACTAAAATGAATTAATTGGATTTAATTACTGAATTAATATTTGAAAAAACTGTATTAACATCCAGTGTCATCCGCTACAAGTTAAAAAAAATGTATTTGAACTTGAGTGGAGGAATAAAAAATATTTTATGAACGATTGAAAATTTGAACAAGATATATATAAGGAGAATGCGAGCTAATAGAAGGAATTGAAAAAGCAAAGAAATGTAAATAAAATCTTTCCTTTTACTGAAATATTTACATCAAGATTTTAAATCCTAGAAACAAAATGTCAAATATCCTTGTTTGAATCCTTGTAAAAAATTCAAAATTCAATCAAAATAATTTAATTTAAAATAATTTAAATCTAATTCAAATTTTAAATTTATTTATCAAACGATAATTAATTTATATTTCACGTATTTAATGAAGTAAAACCAAATATTTAATTCACAGATTATATTAAATAGATTAAATTGACACTATTGATTGTTTATTAAATATTCAATTCATTATTGAACATTTGAAAAAAAAATAATAATGTTAATTCCCATTATTACTTTTTAAATTACTGTAAAAAGTTCTATTATTTAAAGCAAATGCATTATAATATAATATTAAAAAAAATATTATATAAATTTTTATGTGTAAATACATTTTTCCAATCAACTAATAATTCTTGGAATTAAATTATTTTAAGCACATGGAGTAATTATTAGGAATAATTATTTTAAGTACAATTAGTAATTATTTTTACTTTAAAAATCCATTATATTAAAGTTTTGAATGGTTTACTTCCGAGATATAAGTAGTTTAAACAGTTCTAAATTCGAACAGTTCCTTATATCCAACCATTTTATCACACACTAAAAAAATTAAAAATATTCTGAAATATTTCCTGGTTTAAAGTAACAATTTTAATGCATCGAAAATTATTTCAATATAATTTCATCATTTCTTTTCTTTTAACTAGATTGTAACTGATGCTTTATTTTATATTTTGCTCATTATATATTCCTAAAAGGAGTTCTTTTTGTTTAAACTGAGAAAGACGATATTTCCATGATAAAAATAGATTATAATTTTCCCAGAATCAGTTTTCCGTTTTAGTACTTTTATAATTAAGTATTTTAGTGTTTTACTGTAATTATTTTAATGAGTATGTTTTAATTAAATTTTTAAGTAAAATAATATTCATAATAATATATAATATTTTTAATATATTTCATTATTTATCAATTATTTCAGCGAAAAGGCAACTCATCATGTTTTATATTCTTTATTTAGTTATGAAGAATTTTTAATGTCAAATACTATTAAGAGGGGTAATGTTTACTGCATTAAATATAATTTTTGAAAATAATACAATAAAATGTAGCAATTTTAATAGTTAATTCTCATGTTAATGATCTGAAACAGCAATTTGGTGTATTTAACGTATTTAAAATCATGAATAATTTTGTAGGTTTATTATTAAATTCAATAATTAATACAGAATTTAATTTCTCTAGAAAACATCTAAACTTGTAAAAAAACATTTATTGACTAAAATTTTAATGATAAAACTCGTTTATCATTAAAAATAAATATTCCTGCTAAATTTGTGAATGTTATTTATTTATTTATTTCGAATGTTAAAAAAATAAATAAATAAATATTCATGTTAAATTTGTGAATTTTATTTATTTATTTTTTTCGAATGTTAAAAAAATAAATAAATAAATATTCATGTTAAATTTGTGAATGTTATTTATTTATTTATTTCGAATGTTAAAAAAATAAATAAATAAATATTCATGTTAAATTTGTGAATTTTATTTCATTATGTTTTCGAACGTTAGAATAATAAATAAATAAGTAATCATGCTAAATTTGTGAATTTTTTTTCGAACTTTAAAAAAATAAATAAATAAGTATTTATGCTAAAGTTGTGAATTTTATTTATTTATTTTTTCGAACATTAAAAAAATAAATAAATAAGTATTTATGCTAAAGTTGTGAATTTTATTTATTTATTTTTTCGAACATTAAAAAAATAAATAAATAAGTATTCATACTAAATTTATGGATTTTATTTCTTTATATTTTTTCGAACGTTAAAAAAAAAAATAAAGTCTGTTATTTTTTCAAATCCTAATTGATCTACTAGCATGAAATGAAGCCATATTTTTAAAATATCTCTAGTTCAATATTTTTACAGAAATTTGTTGTTGCAATAAATAAATAATAAGTAAATAACTAAACTGTTTACAAAAAAATAAATAAATAAAAAGCTTTTCGTGTTATTGAAAAAAAAAATGCAGTGGATTTCGTGGAAGATCGGCATCAGGTTAAGAACGAAAACACGACGAGGGATTTCTACAATCCATGGATTTCCCTGAAGGAATATTCTTCCGACCAATCAGGAGCCATTATCCCTGTGTTGGTGGATTAATTTCGAGGGGGAGGTACATAGGGGGATGGGGATGGAGATGTTCGTTTGGCGAAACTGAAATCCGATTTCTTGCCTCACTGCTTTTGAAAGGTGTGACTGGAAATGGAATTAACGCTCTCTTTAGACGTATACTAGGAGACATGATTTAAGATTTGGTCTCGAATTTTTTTAATTTTTTTTTTTACCTTTTCCAAAGAAGAAAAAATATTTTGATTTGAGTAATATCTGTTCCCCATTCACTAAATGATAGAATAGGGATTTTTATTTACTTTTTTTAAATCGTTTTTCATGATTGTAATCATTTAGAGTTTTAAATTAGAATTTGTGTCATTTTGAAATACTGTTTTTTTTTTTTTAAATGTATTTCCGCAATACATTTATCTTTTTTTTTTAGAATTTGTAGAATGTCGAGACGTGTTTTTAACTGTCCAATTAATGCTCTTTCTAGACACAAACAAAGGGGAGACGGGGTTTAAGATTCGATACCGGCTGGGTTTTTTTCGTATCAAGAAAGAAAACCGTTTGGATTGTGTAATTTTAATGTCTTTGGGTAAATAGAGCAGCTTGCAGATTGATAAAAAGTTTTAAGAGTAATAATTAAAATTTTGATACAATTAAGTATTTTTGAAATACTTTTTTTGGTGAATTTGTATAGCGTTTATAAGCTTTTTAAACTATTGTGTTAAAGATAATGAATAAAACGTTAATTGTTTATTATTTTTTTATTATTCATAGGTTAAGTTTTTAATGAATATAACATTTATAAAATATATTGGAGCAAACAAATTGTTAATTAGGGTAATAATTTTAAGAGTAATAATTACAATCTTGATAGGAATTTTTGAAATAAAATTTTGCTGAATCTGTAAAGCATTTAATTAGGTAATAATTTTCAGAGTAATAATTACAATTTTTATACACATAGGTATTTTTGAAATATTTTTTTGTTGAATCTGTGAAGCGTTTATACGCTTTTTATACCTTTGTGCTAAAGATAATGAATAAAATGTTAATTATTTAATATTTTTTTTTATTATTCAACAATTTTATTATTCATTAGTTATTAGTTAAGTTCTAAATGAATGTAGCTATTATAAAATATATTGGAAAAAAATGTTAATTAGGGTAATAATTTAAGAGTAATAATTTTGATACAGTTAGTTATTTTAGGGGACTGATGGCCGCGTGACTAGAGCTTTGGTGCTCAAGTCCCGACGGTGCCATGGATGTTTGTAGTGGTTCGGAATCTACTTTAAGCTGTAGGTACCGGTCTAATATGACTGCAGAGCTTTGGGAGTTAGGTTGACAACCCTTCTAATAAAAATAAAACATCTCCTGTCTAGAAATCTGACGGTAGGCATACGGCCTTTGGCATACCATGGGGCTGTTCAGCCATTGATGATGATGATGATGATGATTAAGTATTTTTGAAATACTTTGCTGAATTTGGGAAGCTTTTATACGCGTTTTTAACCATTGTTTTAAAGATAATGGATAAAATGATAATTATTTATTATTTTTTTGTTATTCAACAATTTTATTATTCAAAAATTAAAATTTAAATGAATGTTATCATTATAAGATATGTTGGAGAAAAAATTGTTAATGAGGGTAATAATTTAAAAGTAAAATTATTTTACAATGCAACTGTACATTTGCTGTAATATCAAGTTTCAAATTTTGTAGATCATTAATTATCTTTAACACAATGTTGTTGTTTATTTATTTTTGAATTGTATATCTTGCTGTATATTTATTTTTGAACTGTATATCTTGATGTTTATTTATTTTTGAATTGTATATCTTGCTGTATATTTATTTTTGAACTGTATATCTTGATGTTTATTTATTTTTGAATTGTATATCTTGCGGTATATTTATTTTTGAACTGTATATCTTGATGTTTATTTATTTTTGAATTGTATATCTTGCTGTATATTTATTTTTGAATTGTATATCTTGCTGTATATTTATTTTTGAATTGTATATCTTGCTGTATATTTATTTTTGAATTGTATATCTTGCTGTATATTTATTTTTGAACTGTATATCTTGCTGTATATTTATTTTTGAACTGTATATCTTGATGTTTATTTATTTTTGAATTGTATATCTTGCTGTATATTTATTTTTGAATTGTATATCTTGCTGTATATTTATTTTTGAATTGTATATCTTGCTGTATATTTATTTTTGAATTGTATATCTTGCTGTATATTTATTTTTGAATTGTATATCTTGCTGTATATTTATTTTTGAACTGTATATCTTGATGTTTATTTATTTTTGAATTGTATATCTTGCTGTATATTTATTTTTGAACTGTATATCTTGATGTTTATTTATTTTTGAACTGTATATCTTGCTGTATATTTATTTTTGAACTGTATATCTTGATGTTTATTTATTTTTGAATTGTATATATTGCGGTATATTTATTTTTGAATATAATGGTGGATTTATTGATTAATTTGTAAATGAGCAAGGAATAACAGTTATATTCGATTTTATTTTAAAATTTAGCTCTCAATTTTTAAAATAACATAAAAAATGCCATCTTATTTTTGCAATTAAATTACCTTAAACAGATTTTCGTTACAATTAACCTTGCAGATATCTGTTCCATTAAAATAATTAATAAATTAAACTGATGAGAAAAATTGGAACAAAATATCAAATAAGTGTTTTTTAAAATGAATTACTTCTAAAAAAATTATGCATAACAACGTTCCATGCATTTCTATCATTTTATTACTTTTATTCTCTTTTCAATTAAAATATTTGCATAAAATAAATGAAAAAAGGATATGCGTGAAATATATTCTAAGAAATTTTCTTTTTAACTCTTTCTCACCACTATAGCCAAACTAAAGGAAACCATACTACAGCTTTGATGGAAGCCAAAGAATACGAAGTTTTGCCGTGAGATGCATTTCTTTTCTTTACCATATGAGAAAGGTGATGCAACCACTATTTCATCACTATTAGGTAATATTTGCTTTTAAATGTTTGAAAGGGAAGTCTTTGGAAAAATTTGTTTAAAGACTCTGGTTTTATTTTATACGCTAGAAATTATATCGGATATATATTTACATCAAGAAAAAAGATACTGTGTTTTAATTGACTAGAATAAGTAGTTTATAAACATGGTTGTGCTATATCCTTACTCAATTTTTGCAATTATAATATCAATTTCAGAATAAAATTAACTGAGGGCTTCTTTGGTGAAAAAGTAATTGGTTGTTTAACTTAACTAGTATTTCTAAAAATAGTTGGGCAATTAGAATTTCGGTGTCAGTTTACTACGTGGGTGTTTTCTTTATTTTTCTCATATATTTGCATTAATGAATAAAGAAAATGCGAGGGAAAAAAGTAGATCTCTAGATTGGATTGGTTTGTCACTCTACAATCATTTTCTGCACACTTTAGGCTAATTAGACCGAAACGTTTAAAGGGGATTCAGAACCACTAAGAAAAAAATTCCATGCTACAGCCAGAATTCGAACGTGAAGCCTGTGGTACCAAAGGCCAGACTGATAGCCAATTGGCCATAAGACCGCTATAGATCTTTAGAAAATATCTCCGTATCCTAAGAACTGATGATCATATTTTAAGAAACAAGTGGCAATTCTTCGTAAAAAATAGTTATTTTAAATGAATAAATACAAAAGTAGAAATTTGAAAAAGGATAGTTTTATAAAATAAGTATTCATGTATAGTATGTTATGTACTGATGTACTAATTCACAGCATATTTAACGTTTTGCCACACATTTATGTATGCCAATATAATATGATATTATCATAGAAATGAAACATGTATGTTATATTAATATTCATATATTATGAAAACAAATGTATTGAAAATTCTTATTGACATTAACTTTAAGGTTTTTATCCTATAGTGAATCCTAATATTCCAAAAAAAATGTTTTCCAACCTTACTTATGCTATAGACAATACATAAAAGACAGCTAGTACTGAATCTTTTGTACTACCTCAATATCACTGCAATGCAACACAATCACAAAGAAGTATTGTCAAATGTCTGGAGAATAACCACCCTGTCTGTGTCTATTCAACCTTTCCTTTGTGACTTAAAAATGAAGCACAAATGACATAAAATAGCTCTAAAGGGAATCCTGTGTGGTTAGCAAAACTATTTGATATCTATTGTATTTCATGGACAAGACTCGACTTATCGTCTTTCGTAATTGCAACAAATAATTTTTATGAAAAAACTCTGAATCTGTTTAACAATTCAGTCAAGATATTTTAGAAATTCAAGGAATCCAATTTAAAAATAAATATTATTGGTATATAAAAAAAAAATTTATCCTTTAATTTTTTTAAACTGAAAGTAATAAATCATATTCTTTTTGATGAAAATAATAAAACAAAATACATCCAATTCAAAAATTTATATATATATATATATATTAATGTGCATGCGCAAATATGTATATGTATATTTCTATTAGTATATTTATGCATATTTATTAGAATTTTTATATATATATATACACGTATGTTTTTATTTGTATTTATATTATATGTGCATGTAAATAAATTTATTTTTTAATTTTTTTAAATGGAATGTAATAAATCATATTCTAATTGATGTAAATAATAAAACAAAACAAATCCAACTCAAAAATTTAAAAAATATATTTAACAATGTCAGAATAAGCTCACAGCAAATATTAGATTAATTATTAATAATTTACAAGATTAGATTATTAATAATTTACAAGATTAGATTATTAATAATTAATTAAATTATGTTAAAATATGATTAATTATTAGATTTTTAATTATTAGAAAATATTAGATTAATTATAAGATTATTAATTATTAACAAATATTGATTAATTATTAATATTAGATAAATTTATGAAAATATTAAAACAGAATTACAGAATAAAGACTTTTTAAAAAAACATCCCATCATATTAGTAAGGCTTTTTTTTTAAATTTTTATTATTTTATACATAAAATTAGACGTATAACATAATAATAATCCATTCTACATTTAACAGCAATGCATTAATGCATTAAATGTAATACAACACTGAAAAAAACATGATGTTTTTTTCCAAGATATCACATCAACAGGACAACAAAAACAAACTTCTCGATAACAAATTTTTACGATTCATTTTTCATCTTCTTCCACGCAAGGCAAAAAACAAAAAAAATTGGTATTTTATTTCAGCCCTATTCAAAAGTACATTTAGCTACGGAAACTATTCAATATTTCCTCCACCCTGCCATTTCCCCGCGGGAGTATGTATAAAAAAGGGGAAATGCGGCATCAAATTCCAAATCTTTGGGATCTTGGGCCAAACGAATAACAAGGAAGATGATGATGCAGGAAGTATTCGAATATTCCAGTAGCGCCTCGGAGTCAATGGCCCCTGAACAGGGGGGTGTTAAAGGTAAACTACCCCCCTCCCCCTTCACAATCGTTTGCGAACATTTTCATCAATGACCAAAGATTAATAGCGCCGAAAGTTTTAAAAATAGTAAGGCAGTACATTTTGGAAAAAGTTTTTTAAATGTGTCAGAATCAGTTTCGAAATCGAACACACGAATGTTTGCGGAGGAACGATTTTGGTGGTTGAGAGAAAATGGAATATTCAACCACGGAAATATTTAAATGGGTGTTGTCAAAACGTGATGGTGAGACTGTATGAAATGCGATATCTTGAAAAGGTCGATGACACAGATTTCAAAATTGATTTTAATAATATAAACTCAAACGTATTTTAACCAAACTGAAAATTTAGATATTGAAAATGACGATACATTTAAGAATTATATTTTGGTACAACATAATCAAATAATTTTAGTATATAATATTAACTATAATTTCTAATTAATATTATATATTATTAGTATATATATTATATTATATATTAGTATATATATTATATTATATATTAGTTTATATATAATTTTGTATTTGTTTTGTTTTATATTATCTTAAAATATTCGCAATTCATTTTTAATATATAATATTACTTATAACTTATAGTTATTGTATTTTTTTGTTTTATAATATCATAAAATATTCTCAATTTATTTTTAGTATATAATATTAATTACAACTTCTAGTTTTTGTATTTGTTTTGTTTTATAACATCATAAAATAGTCTCAGTTCATTTTTAGTATATAATATTAATTATAACTCCTAGTTTATGTATTTGGTTAGTTTTACAACATCACAAAATATTCTCAGTTCATTTTTAGTAGATAATATTAATTATAACTTCTACTTTTTGTATTTGTTTTGTTTTATAACGTCATTAAATATTCTCAGTTCATTTTTAGTATATAATATTAATTATAAGTTTTTGTATTTATTTTGTTTCATAACATTATTAAAAATTTTAATTTGATTTTTAGGAAAATAAATATTTATTCTGCTTTTAAAATGTTTCAAGAAATGAGCGCTAGAGATATTTAGAGTAATATAAATGTTCTTTCGAAAATTTAATTCCCGTTTAAATATTATCAAACACCCAATAAAATTATTATTTTAGCTCTTATGGATTATTTTTGGATTATGATCCTTGGATTATTTTTCGATTCATCACCTTGGATTCTTTTCTATTTTTGTTAAAATATTAATGAAAATTTTGAAATACTTAAGACTGAACTAGAGATTTTAAAGTAAAATAATAATAAAAAGTTAATATTTATTTCCAGGTATTTAAAAAAAAGGAGTTGAATATATATATAAGTGAAAATAATTTCTTTGATAATCTCGCATTATAAAAGTGATAAAATTATTAAAGGAAAACCTTTCAAATATTTACTTAAAAAATTTCATCAAATTGAAATTAAAAACTGATCCAAAAATTAAAATTAAAGAATGACACACATAATATATAACACTAAGTCATTTCTGCAATTTAATTACAATGACCATTTTTTGATCGTTAATACTATTTATTACAAATTTAGTAATATTAATTTTAAGTGTCTTCATAATTTTAAAAAAAAAAAAATTGTAATTTCACATAACAGAATTTCAAGGTAAATTTTGTAATTTGTAGTCGCAAAACTGTCATTAAAATGTATGTAAAATGAGGGCAATATTAACACATTTAAATTAGATATTATTCATTTACACCTTACTATTACAGATTTATTTACAAATTTATTTAAAATTTATTTACAGATTTATTTTATTTATATTACAGATTTATTTAAAATTTATCATTTATAATACATATTCACGAATTCATCAAAATAAAAAATTCATTTATTATAGAATAAAAATTTTATAGAATATAGAATAAATTTTTATAGAATATATTTTGTTTCAGAAATAATTCGTTTTTGTTTTTTTAAATTTTTATTTGTTATTTTGTTTATAATTTTAATTATTAGAAATACAATTTATTTTATCAGTTATAATTAACTATAATCAATAGATCTCTAAACACTATCAAAAAATAAGCAAATCTATTATCTTATTTTTCCAACAAGTATTGGAAGATAAATATAACAAATTGATGGCGGTAAACTATAATAGAAGATATTGATCAGTCAAAGGAAAATTATATATATATATATATATAAATATATCAAAAAATTATAAAAAAATATATATAAAAAAATTATATATCAAAATCAAAAATATTTTCTGATTGAAATTATTTATCATCAAATAAAAATAATCAGATAATTTTTAAAAAAATTAACGTATCCCATAAAAATTTAGTTTAAGACAATTAAGATAACAACTAAAAATTAGATTAGACAATTAAATTTTTTTTTGATTTCCAATTTAAATCTAATTTAATTTCTTTTTTAACTTGGTTTTATGAAAATTACGAAATTTAGACCTTAAGAAAGTTTTTTTATTGATTTAAATAAATGAAATAAAAATTTCTTCAGTAACAAATTTAAAACTTCGATTGAAATCATTTACCACTCAAATAAAAATAATCAGATAATTCTTTAAAAAAAAATAAAGTATCCCATGAAAAATTAAATTTAGACAATTAAAAATTTTTATTTAAAATTTAAATCTAATTTAATTTGCTTATTTTAATTTATTTTTATGAAAACACGCTTACGAATTTTAAGATTTAAGAAAGTTATTTTCTCTTCATTTAAATCAATGGGATAAAAATAAATCTCTTCAGAAACAAATTTAAGGTTTAAATAAAAATAATTAGATATTAAAAAAAATAATAATAAAGTATCCCATGAAAAATTAGATTTAAACAAAAAAATTTTTTTATTTACAATTTAAATGTAATTTTATTTGCATTTTAACCTTCTTTGAAAACCCGATTACGAATTTTAGAACTTAAAAAAGTTATTTTTCTTGATTTAAATCAAAAAAATACAAAATAAAAAAAATTTAATAACTTAATAAATAATGAAATTAATGTTTTTATAAATCTCTAAGATGTAAATTTACATATTTTAATTATATGTAATTTTTTCAATATTTATTATTAGAAGCATTTTAATTTTATACTAAATGGGTTTAAATAAATTTTCAGTTTTCGGTGATTATTATTAAAAATATATTTTAATATTAAAATTATTTTAAAACAACGTTTTTACTCTTTATCTGTTAAATAATCTTAATTATTTTTCAATTATTATAAATAATACAATTTTTAACTAATTTGTGAAAACATTTAATTAAATTCGTAGTTATTCACGTTAAAATGAAATATTATTTATTTTTAATAAGTTTATAACGATTAAACATTTTTAATAAATATTCGTGAAAAAAAGATTTAATTTTTTTTTAAATAAAAATTATACCGTAATATTTTATCAAAACCTAAAAATTCCTAACGTATTTAATTTTACAAAAGTGTAAATAATTTTGAAATAAATTTCAAAATAATTAAAATGTTAAATACTTTTGAAAATAATTATAATTATGTTAAATACTTTTGAAAACAATTAAAATTATGTTAAATTACTTTTGAAAAAAAATTAAAATTACATTAAGTACTTTTGAAAATATTTAAAATTATGTTAAGTACTTTGAAAAAATTAAAATTATGTTAAAAACTTTTGAAAACAATTTAAAAAAACACTTACCAATGGATGAGCAGAAATTATTCCTTAATAACCAATAACTTTACGGTCTTCAATGACGGACTCTATCTCATAACACTGAGTTAGTTAGATGAGGAGCGCTGTTAAGAAACGGGAAAACGGGATAAAATCAGGATTCCGTGTTTCCGGCACGAGAGTTGAAATTATTCTGGAGAGGATGGGAGAAGTGCCCAAGTGCGCCGGAGAGATGCTCAGGAGGTGCGAGGATGCGTCTCCATGGCAACCAAGATTTTTGAGCACGTACGGGAAAGTTTCTTAACTGGAGGTCTTTAGGAGCTATTGAAAGATTCTGTAAAGAATTGGATTTCTTGAAAAAAAATTTGATTGGCTTTGATGAGAAACACGAGGCGAGGATTTATTTATATTTTGATTCCCGTGGGTTGAGATTCTTTTTTACCAGAGGGTTGGCACGTGGATGTGATTAGTTTTTAACAGTTTTTTTTCCTGTCGACCTGTTGCATAGTCAATGGAGTTTAACTTTTTTTTAAATTTTTTAATAAGGGATGGTTTTATATTATTAGTTTTAAGTATGAAAGGATTTAAAATGTGTTTTTATGTCAGTGATTGTATCATAAAAAATTAATATACAAGCGCTCATGGTATTTTATCTTCAAGTGTTTTTAAGCATTAACCAGAAAAATTGGCGCTTATTTTAAGAAAAAAATATTTTCACTTATATCAGAAAGCATTATTAACAGAAAACATTTTTAACAGTTTTTTTTTTGCTGTCGAACTGTTGCATGTTTTAAACAGTGAGTTTAACTTTAAAATTTTTTTTTTTTTTTGAATAAGGAATTGTTTTATATTATTAATTGTAAGAAGCTTGAAAGGATTTAAAATGTGACTACATGTCAGTGACTGTATCATAAAAAATTAATATGCAAGCGCTCATGGTATTTTATCTTGAAGGGATTTTAAGCATTAACCCGAAAAATTGGAGCTAATTTTTTTTTTTATAAATATTTTCGCTTATATCAGAAAGCATTATAAAAGCATATCAGAAATCTCCGAGTATAATAACGTCTTCAATATCATGCAACAGACACACTGTTTAATTTTTTTTTTTAAATTTTTAATAAGGCATTGTGTTATATTATTAGTTTTTTTAAGTATGAAAGGATTTAAAATGTGACTACATATCAGTGATTGTATCATAAAAATTAATAAACAAATTCTCATGGTATATTAACTTGAAGTGCTTTTAAGCATTAACCCGAAAAATTGGAGCTATTTAAAAAAAACACAACATTTTTACTTGAGTCAGAAAGAGTTATAAAAGTATATCAGAAATATTTTCACCTTCGAGTATAATAATGCCTCAAATATCATTCAACACCTCAACTCGTGGTTCAATTAGGGTTCAGATTCGAATTGTACTCATTGTTTTTAAAATCGAGTAGACTCGATGACGATTGCTTTATGCCATTCTGATACATTTTATTAATTGCTGCTAAACTCATTAATGTAATTTTTAATATTTCTGACTATGTGGAGGGTTTTAGGGATATATTTACCCACAGGTACTCCATAACAGGTACATTCGTATCCATATCCGCATTGTTTTATGCAATATGAAAATAAATGATCATCTGATACACGTTTGTGTGTATGTCATTTTTAATAAATGCATTGAGCAGCAAGCTCCTCTTCAACGGATAATTCATACAGTAAGTGTATATCTGCCAGCTCCGTGTTCGTATATTGAACGAATCTCCAACGACGAATGATATATGAATGATCTTTCAACTACGGCTGCAATTTGGATAAGTAAAGAAAAAGTTGTCCTCCTCAATTGCTGATAAAATTCATATATCGTTTTCAAATCTCGCTTTCTTTCATAGTTGTAGTTGTTTTTAATGTTTCTTTTTCTGCTTTAAACATTTGTACTAATAATTTCTAAAAACGTATATATTATTACACATAAAACAAATAAAAAATGACGAATCTCAAATTTATATTAGATTTCGTACAATATTTGTTAAAAAATATATTTTTAAAAATATTTTTCTTAACAACAATAGATAAAACAATGACTGTCACAAATATATATTACATTTCGTTCAATATTCGTAAAAATACTTCTGTTAACAACAATAGATAAAATAATGACTAATTATCACAAGTATACATTAAAATTCGTTCACTATTCATTTAAAATACTTTTTTTAACAACAGTAGAAAAAAAAAAAATAATGAAAATTATAAATTTATATTAAATTTCTTTCAATACTTGTTAAAAATACTTTGTTAACAATAATAGATAAAACAAACGACAAAAATCATAAATTTATATTAAATTTCATTCAATATTCGTTAAAAATATCTTGGTTAACAACAATAGATAAAATAATGGCAAAAATCACAAATATATATTAAATTTCGTTCAATATTCGTTAAAATACTTCTGTTAACAACAATAGATAAAATAATGACTAATTATCACAAGTATACATTAAAATTCGTTCACTATTCATTTAAAATACTTTTTTTAACAACAGTAGAAAAAAAAAATAATGAAAATTATAAATTTATATTAAATTTCGTTCAATATTCGTTAAAATAGTTTTGTTAACAACAATAGATAAAAAAAATGACGAAAATCACAAATATATATATATGAAAATTCTTTCAACATTCGTTAAAATAATTTTGTTAACAACAATAGATAAAAAAAATGTCGAAAATAACAAATTTATATTAAATTTCGTTCAATATTTCTTTAAAATATCTTGGTCAACAACAATAGATAAAAAATAACGAAAATCCTAAATTTATATTAAATTTCGTTCAATATTTGTTAAAAATAATTCTGTTATCAACAATAGATAAAAAAATAACGAAAATCCTAAATTTATATTAAATTTCGTTCAATATTTGTTAAAAATAATTCTGTTAACAACAATAGATAAAAAA
The DNA here is from genome assembly GCA_021605075.1 of Caerostris darwini. Taxonomy (NCBI): domain Eukaryota; kingdom Metazoa; phylum Arthropoda; class Arachnida; order Araneae; family Araneidae; genus Caerostris; species Caerostris darwini. Next base: position 188,538 of record BPLQ01008081.1, on the reverse strand, counting down.
ATAACGAAAATCCTAAATTTATATTAAATTTCGTTCAATATTTGTTAAAAATACTTTTGTTAACAATAATAGATAAAAAAATGACGAAAACCATAAATTTATATTAAATTTCGTTAAAATAATTTTGATAACAACGATAGATAAAAAAATTGACGAAAATCACAAATTTATATTAAATTTCGTTCAATATTTTGTAAAAATACTTTTGTTAACAACAATACATAAAAAAAATGACGAAAATCACAAATTTATATTAAATTTCGTTCAAAATTTGTTAAAATAATTTTGTTAACAGCAAGAGATAAAAAAAATGATGAAAATTCACCAATTTATATTAAGTTTCGTTCAATATTTGTTAAAAATACTTTTGTTAACAACAATAGATAAAAAGGACTAATATCACAAATATATATTAAATTTCGTTCAATATTCGTTAAATATAATTTTGTTAACAACCATACATAAAAAATGACGAAAACCACAAACTTATATCAAATTTCGTTCAATATTCGTTAAAAATACTTTTATTATTGAAATTGAGATAATACTGCTATATATTTGCCACATCAGTGGTGAAAGACACGTAAATACACAAAATTAAAAAAAAATATTAAAAATTAAATGAAACAGTGAATTAATTTGCTATTATACACAAATAAATAATTTTATTTTAAACTTTCTAAATATATCCCAATCAAAATTATAGTATTATATTATAATAATATTATTTTTCACTACATTATTAGAATATTCATTCTAAAATTCCAAAGAAAATTGTGAAACTGCATAGATTAAGAAATTTAAGCTTGAACTATTCTTCGTAAATGAAAAATCATGAATGCATATGAAATGTAAATTACTCTAACAGCAAGAACAATTCTGAAACTGAATATAAATTGAGTATTTATTAATTCTTAAAATACGGGTTTATTGAAATATTTGTTTAAGAAAAATAAAAAATAAATATAATATTCTATAGAAATTCAGGATTGCTTCAACGCCATACTCAATATTTTAATTTTTATCTTATGGATACTTTGTTAAAAATAATTACGCATGAAAATATGTTATCGAAATATGCTTTATTGATTGGTTTTCTTTGAAGTCGTTTTATATTACATGGAGATATTTAAAAGATTGTATTTGAATGGTTTGGAAAATTTTGGTGCATATTAAATACGCTTTTCATATTTTTTATATATTAAATTGATTTTATTTTATAATGAGGTCGTTTTTTAAAGTATTAATGAAAAGAAATTTAAACATTTGATGACCTCAAATGAACTTGCACCACTTTCAAAGTCAACAAAATATGAAAATCATGCATTTATGAAATAATGAATATGGGATTTCAATTGAAGCAAACCAATTTTTAATTAAATATGTCAAAAATACCAAATAAAAAGTGTTTATATCAATATTTCTTCATGTAATACCATTTTAATTACGTTAATTACAACTTTATATTAATAGGTGCCATTTTTAAATTTTATCATTGTGAGAAAGGTTTTGAAAATAGTCGTTATGTATTGGAGGAATAAAAGGTAATAGATCCATCAATATAGTTGAATTTTTCTGACATGATGAGTCTGTTTGTTATGATGATATACATGTGATAGTATTATATTTTCAAATTTTGTGGTTTTCCTCGTCTAGGGGATAAATCTAGTGTTTTAAACTCCACATTTCCCTCAAATGAAATTTTATTTGAGGGAAATGGAAATAATATACAATTTATTTGTATATGGGGAACAAACAGAACACATTACTAATAGCATTTTCACCTCTAGCTATGGAATCCTTCTTCTGACAGTGATTTTCAGAACAAACAACAAAGTTTCAGTGAACGAACGAAATTTTTTGTCATTAACAGTGTTGGTGCACATATGAAAATGAAGTAGAGAAATTAGGTAGCATAATTTTTGAAAATAGTCCTGATGTATTGGGGGAATATAAGGTAATCTATGTAGTATAAATATGTCTTTGCGGAAAGTGGACTGTTTTCAAAGTAATTATATTTGCAATTTCATTAACTACGTAATATTGACAAAAATGATGAAAATTTTGAAGGATTTTTTTGAGGACTGTTTATAGATAAAAAAAAAAATAATAACTCGTAGCAGATCTCATTCATTGTTATCATTAACTAACTTTTTGTCAAAAATGAACTTGTACAACTCTCAAAGAAAATGGCTCATTTGTCTATTGTATAGTAATTTCAATTTGCTCTTAATGTTCTATCATATGAAAGATTGTGCCGGGCTCAAGAATATTAATGCAGGGTCAGTGATAATGTAATTTTAATTCTACATAACTAAATAATAAGTAGTAATAAATAGCCAGTAATATAACAATAATAATAATAAATAACCAGTAATTTTAATTCAACATAACTAAATAATAAGTAGCAATAAACAATCGGTAATTTAATAATAATAATAATAATAATAAAATAAATAATAATAAATAACCTGTAATTTTAATTCAATACCCCCTTTAAATTAAAAGTTTATAGTATGAAAAAAATAATACATATTTTAGGTAGTACTTTGTTAAAAAGGATACTTTGCATTGAGGGGGCCCCATTATGGTATAGTTACGCCACTGGCTACCAAATTGTTTCAGCCCAAATGAATGTATTTTATGTCATCATATGGGTTAAACTGTGATGTGGCTAATGAGTTTGGTTCACAAACTAGGATTATTTAGTCAAAATTTCGAGTTATTTGCAGTTGCTGTGGTGTATTGTATAAAAAATTTCAAACCATGCATAAAAATCAAATATTAAATAAATAAATAATAAATTAAATGTGAAATATGAAAAAAATAGAATAAAACTAATATTAACATGATCTTGTTGTAAGTTTTATTTTAATGAAAAATAATTACTTAATAATTATAATAATTACTTTAAATTAAAATAAAGTTTAATTAATAACACTTAAAATAAAAATAAATAAATTAAAATTATTATAAAATTACTGTAAAAAAATTATAAACATTAAAATGAAATTTTATTATAAGGACTATTTTAAACTAATATTAACATGATATTGCTATAAGTTTTATTTTATTTATTTATTACAATTTTTTTTTTCTCAATTTACAAAACTCATTACGGATTTTATCAAATTACTCCTTTCAAAAATATATTCAATATTAATAAGTATAAAATTCAATTTGGTCTTTTCCTATTTTAGTACAGTGAAAAACATGTCAGCATCGAAAGTGTTCTATCATGAAACATGTAATACGAACCGATAGAATTTCTTGGCAGACAATAATTCTTTATATCTATTGGTTTTTTAAAAGCCTGTAATAAAAGAAAATATATCTGAAATCGAATAATTTAAACTTCAAAAGGCAATGAGTTATTTCTTAGAAAAAGAAAAGTATCGTATTACACGTTTCTTTCCGTTTTTCCTGATTGAAATTGTTTTTTTTTTAAACTTTTGCAAAATCGGCAGTTTGTATCTAAAAATATTAATATAATAATTTATTCTAAAATAAATAGAGTAGGCGTGGATATAAGATTTCCAAAAATAAATTTTTTTTTTTGAGGAACATTAAAGACGAAATTTGATACTTCATTTTTTTTCTTAATAATAAAAAAAAAGAAGATGAAATGTAAATCCAAAAAAGGATATAGCTATAACTGCTATGATATTGAAAAATGAATAAAATCATTAAATTATCAATTATTTTTAAATTTTGAAACTATAGTACATGCTATAGAGGGGCCTGATGGCCGAATGACTAGCGATCTGATGCTTTTGAAATCCATTTTAAATCGTAGGTCCAAGTCTAATAAGACTGCAGAGCCATGGGTGTAGGCCTGACAACCCTATCTTGTAAAAAGAAACCATCTCCTATCTCGAAATCTGACAGTAGGCAGACTGCCTTGGCCCATCATGGGCATAGTGACAGGGAATTAGTCAGTATATGCTTAGTGTTAAAATGATTTAAATCGTAAATTCGTAATCGTTACCATCTCCTTATGGGAGTTGGAGATGTCCATGTGGAGTATAGTGGGTTCAAAGGCAATTGGGGCTGTTAAGACAGTCACGAGGGGTGTTTATGGCGTACCAGCCTATTTGAGAAAATAATATATTAAAATACTTTGAAAATGCCTACTGTATTCATGACTAAATATTTTATCTAGTAAGTTACGATTTTTCGCCAAATCGCAAAATAGTGGCCGTTGGCAACTTTTTCGAGGCGTCAGCTAGGAGATAAATTGCCAATTGTGTTTTTATTTTTAATGTTTGCAATTCACTTCATTTACAATCGAAACACGTTACTTGGCGCACTTTAGCAAAAATTCTTTTCGCCAAATCCTAACGGTCCCTTGTTCTGCGATTTTTCCAAATTTTTATCTTATTGTTATTGCGCAAATAAACATTAAAGAAATTAAATTAACATTAGCATTGCATTCTTAATATGCATTAATAACATTCTTAATAACATTGAATATGCATTCTTAATTTGGTTTAGTACTGTAGATGACAAGTCTTTGCAAGTTGGCAACCAAAGAAGGGATTCGTCCAACAGAGCATGCTTCGACAAAAATGTGAAAGCATTGATTTTATAATTTTCTCAATAATAATAATTTAGTTGCTATCTCGACTTATTGGGATAGATTTCGTTAACTTCACTGAAAAAAAAGAGCACACATTTTTCGTTCTAAAAACCATAAAACTTTTATTTAATTGCATAGCAGAGACACTTTCATTAAAAACATACACTTTTACGAAGAATGTTTAATGCTGCTTGAATACAAGTTTTTGTCACAGTTCCTCAGTTTAGTTTGTAGTTAAACTACTAATTACATATAGATACTTATAATAAAGTAATGATATTAATAAATTAAATTAACAAATACAAAAATTATTATTATTTAAATTTAGAGGTTTCATTAATTATATTTATTCAAATTCTATTAAAATATTGCATCATACTAGAGCTTTTTTTACAGACAGCAAATTGATTTATGTAGACATCTAGTAGCAGAAATCTGAGTTCCAATAGAAACTTGTAATGACTTGTTTACAGAACAAAAGTGCACCCACATCAAATAAGAAAAGGCAAACAAGTTGATGTGTGTGTGCACGTAATCAAATCTATGAATGGCAGGGATAGTTTAAGGAATGTCTTATTATTGCTGCGTACTTCTTCAATGATTCGTGGTAGAAGTCATTGCTACTATTTCCATAACTATCTATAAATATGTTGAAAAGTTAATTTATTTAAATCATGGCAAATTTTGTATTTCAAAATGTTTGAATCTAATGAGAAAGCGGCCTGATGGCCAATTAGCTAGCGTTGTGGCCTTTGGTACCACAGGCTTCAGGTTCGAATCTTGGCGGATTCTTTCACACTTTATGCGTTATCCTACAGATTAAAGGCTTGCATTTAAGAATGAAAGCACCACTTAGTTGGGTCAACATTCTACATTTGTGCTATTGTACTGTAGAAGGAATACTTAGAGAAGGGGTGGCCAACCCGCGGCTCGCTTTGAACATTTTCCGGCCCGTGAGATTTATCACACTTTTACAAAATATATTTATTTTATAATGGCCAAAGTAGTGAAAACCAATGTATTAAAAATTACATTATGTGTACATCCATATATTCAAAAATTAACTGTCGAAATTAGTTGTTTAATTTAGAGTTAGACAAAAACAATAGAATTTTTTTAAATATATTCCTCTGTTGAAATCGAGTAGGCCTCAGAATATCTCCAAATGGAACTAGCTGAGTTACAATACAATATTGAATTAAAACACATTTTTGAAACATTAAAATCGAAAATAGATTTTTATAATACAAAAGAAAAATTTTCCAATTGGAAAAATCTGGCACAAAATGTTATTAACGCTTTTGGTTCAACTTACATCTGCGAATCGGTTTTTTTTTTTCTAAAATGAGATTGACCCAACACAAAACACGCTGAAACATAACGGAAGCTAACCTGCAACACCCATTACGATGCGCAAATACCCGAATTGAGATCGATTTGCAAAAGCTAAATGAAAGAGTGGAGAAACAATTATCGGACTAGTAAAATAAATATTTTTTATGATTTCATTTTTTTAAATTTAATTTATATTTATATCCTTTTTATGTTTCATTTTTAGTGTTATATATTTTTTTTACAATGCGCATTTAGTATCATTATTATTATAGCATCTATGTTTACATGTAAGAATAATAGTAAACACATTAATAATAACTCATTATGTTTCAATTTTTCATTCCAAAAATGTCTATAGTGGGTCTAAATCAAATAGGGGCATATATAATTTCATAGGCGGCCCGCAGAGTTGGGATGCACTTCCAAAGTGGCCCGCAAGATCATTTGGGTTGGCCACCCCTGACTTAGAAGAAACATCTGGGAATTCAAACTTTCTAACTACATCCTCAATGCTCACATAATGCTCTCCCGATGTACATATCAGACGTGTCTCTCAATGTGATTTTATGGTAGATTTCAAAACCAATTTCAATGGTGATTTTATGGTAGATTCAATGATAGATTTCAAATTTTTGATTCAGAAACCCAAAGCTCTGGCCACTGGACGACTACAAATTCACCATGTACTGTGTTATAAAATTATTACAACTATGAAACAAACTATTATGAGTACTATAGACTATCTACATTAACTATTAAATATCTTTCTAAATAAAAGTACTGTATGTATAAATAAACTCAAATTAACTAATTTCAAACTGAATTTTGTGGATTCAAAAGCCCAAAGCTCTGGCCACTGGACGGCTCAAATTCAAGATGTACTGTGCTATAAAATTATTACAACTATGAAACAAACTATTATGAATGCTATAGACTATCTACATTAACTGTTAACTATCTTTCTAAATAAAAGTACTATCTGTATAAATAAACTCAAATTAACTAACTAATTTCAAACTGAGTTTTGCTGATTCAGAAACCCAAATCTCTGGCCACTAGGCAACTACAAATTCAATAATGTTACTGTAATGATGTACTGTGTTATAAAATTATTACATCTATGAATCAAACTATTATGAATGTTATAGACTATGTACATTAACTATTAAATATCTTTTTAAATAAAAGTACTATCTGTATAAATAAAGTGTACTAGTGACTTAATCTCCTACTTGATAAATACTTTTACATGGCTTACAGCGAACTCAATCTGCCTCTCACATATGTTTCAAAATCACCACCTTGCTTTAAGACAGCAGATTAACCACCTCTTAAACATACTGGAATAGAAATTTGCAACACCCACTTTGCCACCCATCGAATTTATTGGAAAAAACTTAATTCCGTTAAAAAATAATCCACCCTTTAGGTGGACACCCTTTTTTCTTTTTAATCCCCTTTAGGTGAGACATCGATGGTGAAATTACGACTTACTGCCACCAACTTATGATGGGATCAGGTAACATAAACACTGATCTGAGGTATTTAATCAGGACATTGGACCAAGCTTTGGAATACTTGCAAAGAGGTGAGAAGTTATAAAATGGACCATAAGCCGTGATAGCAGATTTATGTTATAACTGAGTGAATGTTACATTAAAATAGATTGCTTAATTTTAGTTTTCCAGAAAATTTTAAATGTAAAGATTTAAAATTTGGAGGTTTTTGGATAGGTGAAATGTTATTCCATGTGTAAGTAAGGCGATGACCCTGAACGATTTTCATTGGATAGTATGTTAGTGCTTGTTAAGATTAACCTTACTAGTGAACATGTATGTTTATATCAGGTATTAAATGTTTCTTTGCAAAACTATAGAGTTGTAGAAATTTTAAATAGATGTCCGATTTAAAAGATGGATAAAAAAGGTTTTTTTCATTTTGAAAAGGTGAAATATTATTTCATGTGTGAATAAGGTGATAATCCTGAACGATTTTGATTAATGTAAGATTAACCTTACTTGTGAACATTTACGTGTATATCAGGTATTAAATGTTTCTTTGGAAAGCTATTGCGTTGTGGACAGTTTAAATAGATGGCCGATTTAAAAGGTTAAATATAATTGTGTGATTAAATATAAGGTGTGGGTTTTTTTTTTTAATAGGTGAAATGTTATTCCATGTGTGAGTAAGGCGATGATCCTGAACGATTTTGATTGAATAGTATGTTAGTGTTGGTTAAGATTAACCTGGCATTTACATTTATATCAGGTATTAAATGCTTCTTTGGAGAGCTATTGAGTTGTGGACATTTTAAATAGATGTCCGATTTAAAAGATGGATCTTAGGCGTGGTTTTATTTTAAAGACGAAATGTTATTCCACATGTGAGTAAGGGGATAATCCTCAACGAGTTTGATTAATGTGTGTGTTAGTTTGGTCAGATTAGCCTTACTTGTGAATATTTACGTTTATATCAGGTGTTAAATATTTCTTTGGGAAACTATTGCATTGTGGACATTTTAAAAGGATTAAAATGTCCACAACGCAATGGCCGATTTAAAAGGTTAAATATAACGGTGTAATTAAATATAAGGTGTCGAGTTTTTTTTTTTTTTAAGGATGAAATTTTATTCCACATATGAATAAGGCGATGACCCTGAACGATTTTGATTGGATAGTATGTTGGGGTTTTAAGATTAACCTTACTCAACATTTATATTCATATCAGGTATTAAATTTTTTTTGCAAAACTATTGTGTTGTAGAAATTTTAAATAGATGGTCGATTTAAAAGATGGATAAAAGGTGTTTTTGTCATTTTGAAAAGGTGAAATGCTATTCCAAGTGTGAGAAGGGTGATAATCCTGAACGATTTTGATTGGAGAATATGTTAATGTTTGTTAAGGTTAACCTTACTAGTGAACATTTATATTTTTATCGGGTATTATATGTTTCTTTGGAAAACTACTGCGTTATGACATTTTAAATAGGTGGCCGATTTAAAAGGTTAAATATAATTGCGTGTTTAAATATAAGGTGTGGAATTTTTTTTGAAAGGATAAAACTTTATTCCACATGTGAATGAAGTGATAATTCTGAACGATTTTTATTACATAGTATGTTAATGTTTGTTAAGATTAACCTTACTTGTGAACATTTACGTGAATATCAGGTATTAAATGTATCTTAGGAAAGCGTTCATTACGTTGTGGACATTTTAAATAGATGACCAATTTAAAAAATTAAATATAATTGTGTGATTAAATATTTTTTTTTTGAAAGGAAAAAATTTTATTCCACGTGGTGTAAGGTGATAATCCTGAACGATTTTGATTGAAGAGTATATTAGTGTTTAGTAAGATTAACCTTACTTGTGAGCATTTGTATTTACACTGAAATGACAAAAGTCATGGGATAGCAATATGCAAATTTTCAGATGGCTGTAGCATCGCGTAGAACAGGTATAAATGCGCAGTGCTTTCGCAGAGCTTTCATTTCTGTTCAAGTTATTCATGTAAAGAGGTTTTGACGTGATGATGACCGCACGACGGGAATTAACAGACTTTGAATGTGGAATGTTAGTTGGAGCTAGACGCATGGTCATGCCATTTCGGAAATCGTTAGGGAATTCAACATTCCCAGATCCACTGTGTCAAGAGTGTGCCGAGAGTATGAAATTTCAGGCATAACATCCCACCATGGACAGCGCAGTGGTCGACCGCCTGCACTTAACGACCGAGACCGGCGACGTCTGCAAAGAGTCGTAAATTCTAACAGACAAGCGACACTGCGTCAAATAACCGCAGAAATCAATGTGGGACGTACAAGGGACTTGTCTGTTAGAACTGTGCGGAGAAATTTGGCTTTCTTGGGCTATTCCAGCAGAAGACCGACTCGAGTGCCTTTACTGACAGAACGACATCGCTTGCAGCGACTCTCATGGGCACGTGAGCATATCGGTTGGTCCCTAGATGAATGGCCTGGTCCGATGAGTCACGATTTCAGTTGGTAAGAGCTGATGGTAGGGTTCGAGTGTGGCGCAGACCCCACGAAGCCATGGACCCAAACTGTCAGCAAGGCACTGTTCAAGCTGGTGGTGGCTCCATAATGGTGTGGGCTGTTTTTTCATGGCATGGACTTGGTCCTCTGGTGCGACTGGACCGAACATTGAACAAATGCTTATGTTCAGCTACTTGGAGATCACTTGCAGCCATTCATGGACTTCATGTAAACAAACAACGATGGGATTTTTATGGATGACAATGCGCCATGTCACCGGGCCACAACTGTTCGCGATTGGTTTGTAGAACATTCTGGGCAATTCCAACGAATGATCTGGCCACCTAGATCGCCCGACATGAATCCCATCGAGCATTTATGGGACATCATCGAAAGGTCTGTTCGTGCCTAAAATCCTGCACCATCAACGGTTTCACAATTATGGACGTCTATCGAGACAGCAGGGCTCAATATTCCTGCAGAAGACTTCCAACGACTTGTTGAGTCCATGCCACGTCGAGTTGCTGCACTTCGCCGGGCGAAAGGAGGGCCGACACGATATTAAGAGATATCCCATGACTTTTGTCACTTCAGTGTATATCAGGTATTAAATGCTTTTTTGCAAAACTATAGAGTTGTAGAAATTTTAAATAGATGGCCGATTTAAAAGATGGTTAAAAGGTGCGTTTTTTTCATTTTGAAAAGGTGAAATGTTATTCCACGTGTGAGTAAAGGTGATAATCCTGAACGATTTTTATTAATGTGTATGTTAGTGTTTGGTAAGATTAACCTTACTTGTGAATATTTACGCTTATATCAGGTATTAAATGTTTCTTTGCAAAACTATTGAGTTGTGAAAATTTTAAATACATGGCCGATTTAAGAGGTTAAATATAATTGTGTGGTTAAATATAAGGTGTGGGATTTTTTTTTTTTTTTTTTTTTTTTTTGAAAGGGTGAAATTTTATTCCACATGTGAATAAGGTGATAATCCTGAACGATATTGATTGAAGAGTACGTTAGTGTTTGTTAAGATTAACCTTACTTGTGAACATTTATGTTTTTATCAGGTATTAAATGTTTTTTTTGGAAAACTATTTCGTTGTGGAAATTTTAAATAAATGGCCGATTTTAAAATATGTATATAAGGTGTGGATTTTTTTCATTTTGAAAAAGTGAAATGTTATTCCACGTGTGAATAAGGCGATGACCCTGAACGATTTTGATTAATGTATATGTTAGTGTTTGGTAAGATTAACCTTGCTTATGAACATCTTCAGGTATTAAATGTTTCGTAAAAATGAATTCGTTGTATTTTTTTATAAACATGTATGATATGGACGATATCTAATTAGATAAAAGTGGAATTAGATTAGGGTGGACGATATCTAATTAGATATCGTCCACACTTTAGATTTAATTTTTTATTATAGCTTTACCCTTTTTTTGTAGATTAATCTTCACAAATTTGATAAATATTTTGAATTTAATAAACTCAGGTTCGTAAGGTAATCTTGAAATTCTTTTTAATGTCACTGACCTCAGAGAAATTTTGAAACAGATGCCATGTAATCTCATGACTATTTTTTGTAGTATCTTTTTTTTTTTTTACGTTACTGTTTTTCAGAATTGGAAAATGGCAGCATCCGAGGCAGCAATTTGTTGAAATGCAATCTTGGCGGCATGAAATAGTTAACATTAAAAATTTATCAGTAGGGGGATGCACATGAACCAAAAGAGTTCTTGATTTTGAAAAATAAATAAATAACTAGTGCTTTTTTGTTTTAGAATACCAGGTACCTAACATAATATGTTATGGACTTGATGAAAATATGGCATATTAAGGACTCTGGGGAAGAGGCAGTATCAACTCTTTCTCTTGGTAAAGAGACATTCTATTACTCTAAACTCCCTTAAAAACCTTTTAAACTCTTAAGTGTTTAAAATACCTTAAAATATTTAAAAGGAACTTTATGTCGAAATACTTGTATTAAATTCAAAAAAAATTTTAAACTTATATTTTTAAAATAGAACAACATTCCATTTGATGTCTACTGCAAAATACACGCTTGTTATAATTATGTGATCCGAATTCTATCACAATTCACCTCCTACTAATCAAATTTTTTGTTTGTTTCAAAATCATTTTTATTTATAAATAGTAAATTAGAATAATTTTTTTCACAATTTACCAAACGATAATTTGCATTTTTACCGATATTTTTTTTTCTGTTTGGGGTTTTTATTAACAAAATTTTTGTCTGTTTCAAAATTATTTTTATTTATAAATAGTAAATGAGAATAATTTTTTTTACAATTTACCAAATGATAATGTGCATTTTAACTTCTTATTCTGATTGGATTTTTCATTAATAAAATTTTTGTTTGTTTCAAAATACTTTTTATTTATAAATAGTTCATTAGAATAATTTTTTTCACAATTTATCAAACGATAATTTGCATTTTTACCAACATGTTTTTTTGGTTGAATTCTTCTTTTTATTAATTAACATAATTTTTTATTTGTTTCAAGATTCTCTTTATTTATAATTAGCTAATTAGGATATTTTTTCACAATTTGACAAGCGATAATTTAAACTTTTCACCGATATTTATTTCTGATTGGGTTCTTTTCTTTAGCATAATTTTTATTTATAAATAGTAAAATAGAATAATTTTTTTTTTCACAATTTACCAAACGTTAATTTTCTTTTTCACAGATATTTTTTTTCTTGTTGGGTTCTTTTTTAACATAATTTTTATTTGTTTCAAAATTATTTTTATTTATAAATAGTTAATTAGAATTCTTTTTCACAATTTACCAAACGACAATTTAATCTTTTCATCGATATTTTTTTTTCTGATTAGGCTCTTTTTTAAAATAATTTTAGTCTGTTTCAAAATTATTTTTATTTATAGATAGTTAATTAGAATTTTTTTTCACAATTTAAGGAACGATAATTTGCACTCTTCACCAATATTTTTTTTCCTAATAAAATTTACCAAAACTAAAAATGTTCTATTTTATACAGCCTGGCGATGGAATCATATTTATTAGTTATCAGTAAACCACTCCAGTCACCTGCAGAAATCTGAACCGACTTGATCCCACTTTTTCAGGAAAGCCTTCATCTGCAAATCATACCATAGAAACAACAAAGACATTTTTTCGGAAAAATAAAATAACCACACTATTTTTTTCCTCCTACATGTCGCTATTTTTCCCGGTTTTTTCCAGTTCGAACTGGTCAGGAGCGGATAAGGGACAGACAGTCACAGGATAAAGGTTATTGTCGTTGTTTGTTTGTTTGGCGGTCATCCGTTGGATGTCTGGCTTCACAAAAGAACAAGGTGACGGACAATGACAGGTAAGCAGGTTTTAGAGAAGTGACACTGAATTTGTATTTGCGCCATTTTAAATATTTGGAAAGAATTCACGTTTTTAATATTAATAAGAAAATTGAAGGCTTCATTTTAATAATAGCATACAATCTTTGAAATTCAGAATTATTAACGAATTACTTCAGAATTACTAATTAACTTTATCCCAATGTGTAAGAATTTAACTTATTTTAATGAAAAAATTGTGATAAATTCTTACAAATTGTGATAAATTGCATAAATACTACATAAAATAATACATGCATATAATTAAATGTGATAAATTGCATAATAACTACATAAAATAAAACATATAATTAAAAATTGCGATAAACTGCATAAATGCTACATTAATACATACGTATAATTAAAATTTGTCATAAATTGCATCAATACTACAAAAAATAATACATACATATAATTAAAAATTGTGATAAATTGCATAAATACTACATAAAATAATACATGCACATGATTAAAATTTGTGATGTTGTTGTTGTTTCTTATCCCACTTGGCTGGCCAAGCCCACGAGCCCATATGCAGTCATGATTGAAGGGGAAGGAAGCAGCTTCTGTTGTGATGGAGCACCCGTAGGTAGAAGTCTGACTTTGGCTCCGTGACGCTCTTACAGTCATAGGAGACCGGGACCTACGGCTTAAAGTGGATTCCGAACCACTACAAACATCCATGGCACCGCCGGGATTCGAACCCGAAACCTGTGACACAGAGCGTCAGAGCGCCAGACACTCGGTCATTCAGGTCCCAAATTTGTGAATGCCAACGGCACGCGGTGTTCCCAGGTGGTCACCCACCCAAGTACTGACCGCGCCCAATGATGCTTGACTTCGGTGATCTAACGAGAACCGGTATATTCAGCATTTGTGATAAACTGCATAAATACTACATAAAATAATACATACATATAATGAAAAATTGTGATAAATTAAATAAATATTACATAAAATAATACATATATATAATTAAAATTCGTGATAAATTGCATAAATACTACATAAAATAATACATACATATAATTAGAAATTGTGATAAATTGCATAAATACTACATAAAATAATACATATATATAATTAAAAATTGTGATAAACTGCATAAATACTACATAAAATAATACATACATATAATGAAAAATTGTGATAAATTAAATAACATAAAATACTACATACATATAATGAAAAATTGTGATAAATTAAATAAATATTACATAAAATAATACATATATATAATTAAAATTTGTGATAAACTGCATAAATACTACATAAAATAATACATACATATAATGAAAAATTGTGATAAATTAAATAAATATTACATAAAATAATACATATATATAATTAAAATTTGTGATAAACTGCATAAATACTACATAAAATAATACATACATATAATGAAAAATTGTGATAAACTGCATAAATACTACATAAAATAATACATACATATAATGAAAAATTGTGATAAATTAAATAAATATTACATAAAATAATACATATATATAATTAAAATTTGTGATAAACTGCATAAATACTACATAAAATAATACATACATATAACTAAAATTGTGATAAATTGCTGAAATAGTGCTTAGTATATTGTTAAAAGCATTCATATTTTTAGAAACTGAAAATTATTAAATATACCATTCTCTATAATAAGTGTACTTATATCCGTAAAAAACACGTTTAATAATCATAATTTTCATTGGAAATTTCAGATATTTAAAATGTTAAAAAAAAATTTATTTTATTAAATTATTTTTATTTTTTATTAGTAAATTATTAATTATTATTATTTTATTTTTATTATTATTATTTTATTTTATTTTTATTATTATTATTTTATTATTAAATTTATTTTTTTTCTGTCTTTTAAATCTTACACACAGTTTCCTAAACGTTTCATTTCAATTTGAATTTATTTTACATGTCACTAGTTTTTTTCTTAAATTATTGCTGCAAATAAATGAAAATTCACAAAGTTTTAATAATTTGAAAATCCCAAAATTTAAGTGAAAAAAAAAAGTCGGATTAGATGGATATGGTCACAAACAACATCAACAGTTGAATACTTGGTTAGAGTTTTTCGTGTTTTCGCAATATAACATGCAAATGCGTTCAGTATTGGAATTGCCCTTAAAGTGTTTTTCGTTTTGGGGTGATGTTAAAAAGCCTTGTAATTGTAACGTCTCGATCTATACTAAACCTATAACAGTTTCAAAAAGAGGGACACTTTACGGTTCATGGGAACACTTTAATTTTTATTTACAAGCATTACATACATATATATATATATATAAAAGAACTCTTGGTCAATACAAATTATTATTTAGAAAAAAATGGAGATTAAAATTTTAAATTTGATTCAATTCACAAATGCAATTCACTCTAAGGACGGAAATTTTCAGAGTTCTCGAGTCTGCGAAGAATCTAAACACGTGGTCTGCGGCAGACTTTAATTATCACAGGGCGTGATACACGAAACCCCAAGAGGCACACTTTGAAAGCAGGCGTGAACTCCGGCCTGTTCAGTCACTTTACAGAAAAAACGACAACACTTCTTGTCGACTCGTGGCAGAACACTCTCCTTTTTCCAAAAAATCTCCCTTTAAGAAAATCCGTCAGCTTCTGTCACTTATCATTGGAGTCAACATTTCATCAACCCATGGTCTATCACCATCAGCTATGGAGCAATTGATCACGTAGTCCATATCCCGTCTGTAATTGTTTCGACCTACGTAGGTTGATCAGACAATCGCTAATTTCATGATATCTCATTATCCGTGACACAGATTATCTATTGTCATACTTGAGTGATAGGCTGTTCTCATTAGTACAAAACATTAATTGCCTGTAATATAAATATCCACAACACTGCTTATCTGCTATCAAATTTGAGTGATAGATTGTTATTGTGTACTTGTTAAAGAATAACATGCCTCTCTCCTGGGAATGAAATGCTACAACTCTTCTCGCGGGAAAAATGCTACAGTAATGCAAAATCTGTTATAATTTCACAGTAACTGTGGCAAAAGCCAGCGTTATTGGAAATTAAATATATACATGCATGCATACTTTTTTGCTTATACACATATATAATTTTCTGTAAAATAAAATCTTAAGTGTCTCGTATCTGAGCTATCACAGTCCATTTATGATTACCAATTGCAATTAGCTATGAATCCTGTAACATCCAGCCAATGAGAAGATTTTTTAGCAGATGATGTCAAAATTGTAACTAATCTTAGCATAATTATGATAAGAATCAACAGGTTATTTTTAATCATACCGATGATTCTACGATGAGGAACCCGAAAGTTTGGTTTGTCGCTCTACGGCCATATTTTATTTATTTATTTTTTTGCACATTTTAGGCTAATTAGACCGGGACCTACAGTTTATCGTGGATTCCGAACAATAAACAGACATCTATGATCCCGCCAGAATTTTTACCTGAATCCTGTGGTACCAAGGCCAGAGCACTAGCCAATTGGACATCATGTGTTAGTATCATGAAAAGGATTACAAACAGATTTTATGGTGAATATGTAATCGGCCCAACATGTGGTCCAGCAGTAAATAGGCAGCTACCCTGCAGCTTCATTGTAAATGTTTTATATTTATAAAACCTGAATTCTTCAGGTATATATTTATTTGGCACTCGGTACTACAACTCGGTACTCGGTACTAGTATCGGGTTCGAATCCCTATACCTGTGGTACCGAGGATGTTTGTAGTGGTTCTGAAGCCACTTTAAGCCCAGGCCCCGGTGTCATATGACCGCAGAGAGTCACTGAACCCAATCAGACTTCATCTCACCCACAACATTCCCAACTGCAAAGGGGCAACTCAGCACTAGGCACAGTGATGTGGTGTGGTAATGTAGTAGTAGTGGTATTTATTTAATAGAAAAATTATTTAATGATAAAACGCACGAAACACGGCCATTTTAAATTAATTAAAATTAACAATCACAAGGCTATAGACATTTTAAACTTAACAAAAACTAATCGGCATAAAGACACAGCGAAAATTCTCATGGCGCCTTTTTACTTATAATTAATAAAGAAAACTTAGCAATCCCCAAAAAAAATTAAAAAAAATTTTGTACTAGAGGACCCGTGATTCCGTGGTTCCTTGAACCGAATATGTCGGTATTTCCCTCTCACAAGATCATTAAAGTGTTTTGAAGAAATAAATTGAACACAGAATAACAGAAAGGGATTTAATGAAATACCACTGTTCATTGAACTCTGGCGCCAAACGTCTCTGGTTTTTAACATAGTTAGAAAATCAGAGGATTATGGTGTCGCGTTTCATACCAAATCTCCATGTTCGGGATCAGGTGTGGCGAAAAAATTCAAACCTTGTATTTTCTAGGGGATTACGGATGTTTAGTTTATGTCAGTAATTCATAAGTAAGTAGTTTAGTTAAGCATACAAACCGAAATTTTGTTTAGTTTAAAGAAAGTTTCGAAATAGAGTTAGCTTTTAATTTTTATACCAAAAATCTGTTAAAATGTGTAAATATTTGAAAATAATCTGTCAGCTTTTTCAAGGAACTAATCGCAATTGGTCAACTAAAATTATAATTCTAGGAAACTATTTCGTTTTTAACTATTTTCTATCAACTATTCCTTTTTTATAATTATTTTCTGTTAACTATTTCTTTTTTATAACAATTTTCTATCAATTGTTTCTTTTTATAACTATTTTATTTCTTTTTTATAACTATTTTCTATTTCTTAATTGTTTTCTATTAATGGAAATAATATTGGGATGTAATTAGCAAGCTTGTTCACGCGAAATATTTCTATTTTGAAAATATTATTTTAATTTTTTTATTTGTCTTTATTTTTCCTTATATTTAATTAAATAATTGTAAAATTTGTGTATACAAAAAAAAATATACATATGAGGCAGAACTGAAAATTATGCAGGGCAATAGATAGGTAATTTTTGAAATGAAAAAATAATTATTCGGGCACATATTTAATCATTATATTAATGATTTAATCTCCATCATATGAATGGAATTATTTTTCTTGGCCTGATGGCCGAATGGGTATCACTCTGGCGCGCGCTCGGTGCCATGTATTTTGTAATATACATGGCACCACATTATATTAATGATTTTCTCGTTAATCTCCAAGTCATCATTGGGCGCGGTCAATGGGTGACCACCTGGGATTTTGGCAAATCCGAGTGTCTTCTGGCCTGATTTCGGCCGGCGGTGCCATGGATGTTTGTAGAGGTTCGGAATCCACTTTAAGCCGTAGGTCCCGGTCTTCTATGATTGTAAGAGCGTCACGGAGCAAAAGTCCGGCTTCTACCTACGGGTGCTCCATCACAACAGAAGCTGCTTCCTTCTCCTTCAATCATGAGCACGTATGGGCTCGTGGGCTTGGCCAACCAAGTGGGATAAGAAACAACAACAACACATGGCATCACTTTAAAATCGTAAATCCCGGTCTAATATGATCATAGAGTGTTGTGGAGGTAGTGTTACTCGCGTACGTAGCATATCTTTAAGCTACACGTGCACCTACGTAGTGCTAAAGGAATAACAGCGGTGCAGCCCTTGCTTATGGGCCTTCTTACTTGCTTGCCCTTCTTCACTGACTTAAAGTTTGCCTTTCAGGCGTTTAATAAAGGATTTTCAAGTATGATCTTGAACATTATAACCCTTTTAGAACAAATTCGCATTAATGCTAATTAATATTGTTAACGACTAAAGCCGAGCAACAAGTTTCGGGTTCGAGGCCCGGCGCTGCCATAGATATAATGGTTCACAGAATGTGTATCCCTGTGTAGCTTGCACAGAATGTGTATCCTGCAATGGATCCCTGATCATGTGGATTTATAATTTAATGAAATTGCAGATTCTTTGACGAAGAATGCCAGAAGTCTGGATCAGACTGCCCTTCCTACTTCCCTTGCAGACGCAAATGCCTTGGCAAAATCAAAACTAAATAGCGAAAACACAAAACTAAATGTCGACAGAAGAATAGCCACTACTCTCACAAGATTAAGAATGAAGCACCCCAAAAATATGAACATTTCTGCTGATGGCGTTAAAAAGTAAACTCCCTGATGTCGAGCTAACTACTCATCATTTCTTTGATTGCACAACTATTGCAGCAGTCATACATTGTCTGAACCATCTCTCGAAAGAAGACTTACTTTCCGAGCTAGCAATCAACACAGCCAATATCGGGAGCACCACGATATTTGTTTTTCTTGTACTCTTCAGGTACAACAAAAACAACAACAATCTTCATCATTTTCTACGACATTCAGTCACCTTTCGGGTAATTGATTTGTTTCCATCTTGGAAGAACGTTTTAAGTTTTGCAGCAAAATACCCATTTAGAGAATTTTCTATCTCCTGTATATTGATGGAGATTTTGCCACCAAGAAAATATTGCAGAGACCTAAACAGATAATTATCTGATGGTCTGATATCTGATGTTTGCTATATATGATTAAAGAGGTAGAATTTGCATTGAACTGTATTCTTTAACAATTTAACCAGTAGCAAGGACAGCTACTGATTTAGCAGCGTATAAAATAAGTGTTGAAAGACTTTTCGCAGCATTGAGCCGTATAAAAAACTATTTTGGATCAACAATGAAAGAAGATCTTATAGAAACTATTATTAAAAGCCTATTATAAATATAGAATTTTGTGCCTAAAATAATTTCTATTTTTGTGCTTTTGTGGTGAATTTTCTTAATAAAATCAACAACCACAATTAAACAAAAATCACTTAGTGATCGAATTCTAAACAAATAAATTTGAAACATAATAATTGAATAATAAAGAAAAAAGGAAATTCCATAATTTTTTGGAAACAAAAAAAAAATTAAATAATGAATATTATAATGAGATCCATCAACCTTATTAAGAGCCTATTATAAATATAGAACTTTGTACCTAAAATAATTTCTATTCTTGTGCTTTTGTTAAGAATTTTCCCAATAAAATTAACAACCACAATTAAATAAAAATCACTTAGTGATTGAATTTTAAATAAATAAATTTGAAACATAATAATTGGATAGCAAAATAAAAGGAAATTACAGATTTTTTTGTTACCAATAAAATTAAATAATGAATATTTTAATGAAGTAAACCAAGTGAATCAACCAATTATTTGACAAACACCAACACGAGTTCAACCAACCCCGATTTGATTTTACACGCACGTGTCTTTATTTTATTCATCGTCTTAAAAGCACAGCAAAGTTTTGTAAACATCTCGGTTACTTCCAATTTTGTAAACATCCTGTTCCATCCTTGACTAAAAAAACCTCATTTATTAATTTGAAATTGTTTTCCACTTGTAATTGGATAAAATTCCATATTATAAAGTTGGTATCATATAAGCTCAGATTTTAAACGAAATATTTCTTAACATTTTTGCTACCTAGAAGTAGAGTTTTGTTAAAAACTCAAAATGTTCTTCACAATTTCCATGAAGTAAACAATGCATTTCTGTCTTGACAACAACAATATTATTGTTCATATTTTGTGGCATTAATGCTAATTAATATTGTTAAGGGTCATTAATTAATTAAAAGATTGTGATTAAACTTTTAATAAGAGATAGATCCAGTTGCTTTAGTGTCCTTTAAGAGTATTTATTCTTCTTTTTCAGATGGTATTCATTAAATGAGGCCTGATGGCCAAGTGACTATTGTGTAGTCATTAGTGACTAGAACCGGTACCGCAAGTTTCGAGTTCGAGTCCCGGCGCTGCCATGGATATAATGGTTCGGAATCCATTTTAAACCTTAAGTCCCGGTCTAATAAGGTTGTTCCCTGCTAAGAGGGCATAGTGCTGACAACCCTACCCCTTAAAAAGAAAACATCGCTTGTCTAGAAATCTGGCAGCAGGCAGACTGCCTTGACCCACCATGGGGCTGTTGCGCCACTGATGTATCTAGACCAAGACAGCAGCATCTAGACCAAGTCCAAGACCAATGTGGTCACATGGAAGGATGGTAAGGGGAGCATCTTCTGTCGTGATGGAGCACCCGTAGATACACCCGTCTGACCTGGCTCCCTTATGCTGAAGAAGGAGGGCAATGGGGGACTTTTATGGGGGAACTACCCTGAATTTGTGTATCATATGAGAGAAAGTCGAAAAACTCCCACCAAGCAGTCCGACTCACGATACACTATGCTGAACATCACAAACGTCATTGAGTCTGCTCCTTTTTTGAAACAGTGTCGACAACAAAGGTTTCTGGTTCGAGTTCCGGAAGGGCCATGGATGTTTGTAGTGGTTCAGAATCAACTTTAAACCGTTGGGTCTCGGTTTGACAAGACAGTTGAGAGTAGGTCTGACAATCCTTCTCCATAAAAAGATAGCATATCCTGTCTCCTGCCAGTAGACAGAAGGCCTGTTGCCTCACTGATGATGTTTAGGTAATTCTTTCTTTACTTTCTTTCAGGAATTATAGAAATCTTTTTTATCTTTCAAGTAATCTTTCAGGTAATTATAGAAACAGGGCTTTTAATAATATTGTTTAATACAGTAGGTCAGGGGTCTCCAAACTTTCCAGCCTTAGGGCCATACTGTTTACTCCAGTAAGTACCAAGGGCCAAAAGCGTTTTAATTTTTCTGCCAGTATCTATAATTTCTAGACTAGTCGCCGAGTACGCACTCTGAGCGAGAATACGCTTGCTAAATTCGCTGGTTCAATTACTGCAATTGCTATTGTGTGTATCGATATGAGCGTAACACTTGACGACATCTAGTGGTTAAAAGCGGAAATAGGTAGGTATAACTACCGAGGGTAACCGCGGGGTGTTCACTAGTTTATAATGTTAGTGGGATTTATTTCAATTATTTGTTAGTTGATATGCTTAAGTTAAATTTTCTGCGTATTATGCTTGTCAGTAAGCTTTACCTAGAAAGTCAATAAATCCGAGTTATTATCATTCTGTGTTTTTTTATCCAACTTATTACAGCAACTATAAGCTATTTGCTGTCGCGGGCCGGATGGATGACACTGGCGGGCCGGATTTGGCCCGCGGGCCGTAGTTTGGAGACCCCTGCCGTAGATTGTCAATTTAAAAAAAAATATTTCTTTACTTAGAAAATTATTTAGAAAAATAAAAAATGCAAATATTTTACAGAAAATTTTCCTCTAACCATAAAATATGCTATGCATAGTAAAATGATGCTAACTTTATTTTATGGGCAAGAATATAAAGGAATCATGGCGTTTTCTATAGTTACTCATTTTTAAAAACTCGTTCGATATTATCTCGCTTCAACAATCCAGTGACACTATTGACCCCATCAGAGCATGGTGACCTACCAAAGTAGTTTTGTTGTTGTTTCTTATCCCACTTGGCTGGCCAAGCCCACGAGCCCATACGTACTCATGATTGAAGAGGAAGGAAGCAGCTTCTGTTCTGATGGAGCACCCGTAGGTAGAAGTCTGACTTTGGCTCCGTGACGCTCTTACAGTCATAGGAGACCGGGACCTACGGCTTAAAGTGCATTCCGAACCACTACAAACATCCATGGCACCGTCGGGATTCGAACCCGAAACCTGTGGCACCGAGCGCCAGAGCGCTAGACACTCGGCCATTCAGGTCCCAAATTTGTGAATGCCAACGGCACGCGGTGTTCTCAGGTGGTCACCCACCCGAGTACTGACCGCGCCCAATGATGCTTGACTTCGGTGATCTAACGAGAACCGGTATATTCAGCATGGTATGGCCGTTGGCTAAAGTAGTTATAAATGTAAGGAATCAACAAATTTAATGGACTTATTTATCAATTGTAAACAAGTATAAATATTTATACAAAAATATGACCTAGACACGTGCCGAACTTAAAATTTATTTCAAATTCCGTAACAAAGTTGAGAAGATGCATTTTAATTATATGTCTGGAAAATTTTTAAAAATTTGCTTTCCATTTTTAAAGTGCAGAATAAACTTTGAAGTAACACGAAACTTTGAAATTAAATTTTAATTTATCATTCCAGAGGCTTACTAGCAGACAGAAATTTATGAAGAAAAGTTATAAGGCATACAAAATTCTGATAGGAAATGGGAAATCTAATAATCTAAACATTAATATAAACATTGTTATTAATTTAATAGTGTCTTAAAAGTCTAATGTATATTTTGAAACTATATATATAGTTTCAAAATATACATTATAAATTTATTTGCTTTATATATATATATATATATGTTTATTAAAAAAGAAAAATAATTTAATGGGAACACTGTTGAAAGGTTGTCTCAAGTATTAATGTCGACGGTTAAAAACTAAAGCCCCCGTTCAAAGAAAGAAGTATTTCACCTCTAAGCCCAAGTAGCCAAGCGCGTGTAGTGTATATTCCTGAGATATTAGAGAGTTTTTGCATACCGTACGTTAGTTACCGTAGGACGTCCGTTAGCTTTTTCTCCCTAGCGCGCATGCTCAGTTTCCTATGAGCATGCGTGCTAGGGAGAAAAAGCTAACGGACGTCCTACGGTAACTAACGTACGGTATGCAAAAACTCTCTATTAGCGGCCTGGTGGCCAAATGGCTAGAACTCTGGCATTTGGTGCAATGGGCATCAGGTTCGAATCCTGCGATGACACGGTTATTTGTGAGTGGTTCAGAATCTACTTTAAATTGTAAGAGACGGTGTAATTAGACTAAAGTGTGCAAAAATTATCGTAGAGCGACAAATCAAAACCAGAGCTATTGTACAAGTCAGAAAAGAATTGCGTTTTGCTAAATAAGTGTAATAAGGATGGATTTATGTCATATGTTGAACGATGAATATCGGTGCTATGTTTCAGAACTTTGGAAAATATATAAACTGAATGATTCGAAAACCACAAATTTTGATTGAGATATCGGACGGTTATCGAATTAGGTTGATAACTTCGAATGACGATTTTAAAGAAAATATTTACTCATTATAATTATGAGAAATGAAACTCGTGTTTGTAAAAATTGCAATACCCCACCACGAAGGCAGCATCAAATTTAATACACAAACAACTATTATTAGTACAAATAAATTTTTAAAGCCAAAAAAAAAGATATTAAATGTCAGAAATCAGTTTTTGGTGTAGCTCACCACATACTATAATAAGTGTGGCGAGTCACTGGAATAGTGATTCACGACCACGAATCATGGTTTTCTACAAAAAAAAATGGTTATAGGTTCAATTGTCGTTTAATTTAAAATAGTGACATGCACTTTGGCAACATGTTTGGCTATGACTATGAGAGTTACTAATTTTTCTTATATTTTTGACCCAAAAAGGTTGGTCAAGAAGACCTCATTCTATTTCGTTTGCCTGAATTTCAAGGAATTTCTTCGTATTTGTAGACGATATTTCTTGTATCTTCTTGAAGGGTTACATGGAAACGGAAACCACAAAAAAGAAGAAGAAAGGTGAGTTTCATTCTGAAATGTTTGTCGAGGTCTCTTTGTTCACGTGCGTGTGTTATCATTTTAAGGACATTTAATTTAGCAACAGTGAAGTCTTACAAGTGCGAAAAGTAGAGATTGAGAAATACCACGATTATAAAAATAAGTGATAGTTTAGAATCATTAAAAATTAACTGAATTTCAGAAAGTGGAAATGGGACAGAATTGTGATAGAAAGCAAATTTTGAAGATTCAAGTTTGAACAATGAAGAAAAAATGTTAAATTTTTATTTTGGGAAAAATGGAAAATGGAGGAAAATATTTCACATAATTTTTACATGTACTAATTCTATTTATTAATATTATGTCATACTTACATGGTGTTAAGAAAAAACAAAGAGTATTTATTTTAAATATATATTTTTTATTTACAATGGCAGGCACAATAAGTAATAAAATAAAAAAGAAAAGGAACACAAAGAGCATGAAAACAACAACGAGAAATGAAAGAAATCACATAAGGACATGTTTAGCCCATAAGGGCCCTAGCCTCCCAGTAACGACCTACACAGTAGAGGAAACAAGTGCAGGGCAGACAGGAAGGTGAGAAGAATCCATGTCCTCTCCAAGACTGGAAAGCATGCATTTTGGGCTTGCAAATATTTTCATACGAAAAATATGATTGGTCATACAATCATGGCCCGTCAGGAGTCTGAAAAGGGCAACAGCTTTAAACCTGGGCTGATCAGGGATGTTTAGAATAAAGTTAAACCAGGTTTTAGATGAGTTGCCCTCAAGTAGAATTCAAGTAGAGTCTTATTTTAAATATAAAGTGATTAAATGTGACGGAAAAGTGTGTACTTCAAAAAGAGAATGAAAAACTATAAGTGAGATAAAATTATTATTTTTCATTTTGGAATTGCAATGTAAATGAAATAATACTTATCTTGTATAAAAAAATATACAAATATTAAGATTAAATTGCTTTCTTGTTAAAACTGTTGACTTGTTGATGAGAAATCATATAAGTTAGAGTGGAATCAACCCCGTCTCTGTGTTAGTGCCTTACATTGAAGAGTTAATAAATATAAACCAGTTAGCCTTAGATAGCTCAATAAGAAGGAGCATCTTCCTCGTGGTTGTAGTGTAGCATACTCATGTTGTGCCCACTCTAGGTAATGGGGAATCGTCTACGACAGGGGTCTCCAAACTTTCGAGCCTTAGGGCTGGTAAATTTGGCCAGTAAGTACCAAGTAAGTAGGTTTACGCCAGTAAGTACCAACTAAGTAGGTTTACGCCAGTAAGTACCAAGTAAGTAGGTTTACGCCAGTAAGCACCAAGTAAGTAGGTTTACGCCAGTAAGTACCAAGGGCCAAAAGCGTTTTAATTTTTCTGCCATTATCTATAATTTCTAGACTAGTCGCCGAGTACGCGCTCTGAGCGAGCATACGCTTGCTAAATTCACTGGTTCAATTACTGCAATTACTATTGTGTGTATCGATACGACCGTGACACTTGATGACATCTAGAGGTCTGTTTCATTCGCGTTAATTTAGCTTTTCCGTTCCTGATGGACTTTCAGGATAAAAATCATATGCTTGATTCAGGATATATACATTCCAAACATCGGCATAGATACATATTCGATACTCTTTACCCCAACATAACTACCGAGGGTAACAGCGGAATGTTCACTAGTTTATAATGTTAGTGGGATTCATTTCAAATATTTGTTAGTTGTTATGCTTAAGTTAAATTTTCCGCTTATTATTCTTGTCATTAAGCTTTACCTAGCAAGTAGATAAAACCGAGTTATTATTATTCTGTGTTTTTTTGTCCAACTTATAACATCAACAATAAGCTATTCGTTGTCGCGGGCCGGATGGATGACACTGGCGGGCCGTAGTTTGGAGACCCTTGGTCTACGATATCAGTGGCGAATAACAATAAGAAAAAAGTCATTCATTGAAATGTCAGCCCACTTCATGAGTCACACGAGCATGAAGAAGGACCTTAGTTAAAATCCTCTCTCAGCGTCCATTATTGATAGTTCTTTCAGAAAAGAGAGATGTCTTAGCATCAAATCAGGTCAGGTCTCCAGGTGAGAATTTTGCGTGCAGATTCACAATTAGGCGAATTACTCCGAGGAAATTAGAAATAAGTTCTTTAAAAATCAATGTTTCGTTAATTAATTTTCTGTTTTAGCATTAAATTCATCCTTTCCTTAAACACAATTGAATCTTTAATTCTTCTTTTTGTTTCTTTTAATACGATTTTTATCAAAAAGCAACTTACATAGATTTCGAAAATCGGATATATTAGCGTTGTGTATTGATAGTAACAATTCCGGATTGTTACTATCAGAACACAACTCTAATATGAGTGCTATATACACTGAAGTGACAAAAGTCATTGGATAGCAATATGCAAATTTTCAGATGGCAGTAGCATCGCGTAGAACAGGTATAAATGCGCAGTGCTTTCGCAGAGCTTTCATTTCTGTTCAAGTTATTCATGTGAAGAGGTTTTGACGTGATGATGACCGCACGACGGGAATTAACAGACTTTGAACGCGGATTGTTAGTTGGAGATAGACACATGGGTCATGCCATTTCGGAAATCGTTAGGGAATTCAACATTCCCAGATCCACTGTGTCAATAGTGTGCCGAGATTATGAAATTTCAGGCATAACATCCCACCATGGACAGCGCAGTGGTCGACCGCCTGCACTTAACGACCGAGACCGGCGACGTCTGCAAAGAGTCGTAAATTCTAACAGACAAGCTAAACTGCGTCAAATAACCGCAGAAATCAATGTGGGACGTACAAGGGACTTGTCTGTTAGAACTGTGCGGAGAAATTTGGCTTTCTTGGGCTATTCCAGCAGAAGACCATCTCGAGTGCCTTTACTGACAGAACGACATCGCTTGCAGCGACTCTCGTGGGCACGTGAGCATATCGGTTGGTCCCTAGATGAATGGAAAACCGTGGCCTGGTCCGATGAGTCACGATTTCAGTTGGTAAGAGCTGATGGTAGGGTTCGAGTGTGGCGCAGACCCCACGAAGCCATGGACCCAAACTGTCAGCAAGGCACTGTTCAAGCTGGTGGTGGCTCCGTAATGGTGTGGGCTGTTTTTTCATGGCATGGACTTGGTCCTCTGGTGCGACTGGACCGAACATTGACTGGAAATGCTTATGTTCAGCTACTTGGAGATCACTTGCAGCCATTCATGGACTTCATGTACCCAAACAACGATGGGATTTTTATGGATGACAATGCGCCATGTCACCGGGCCACAACTGTTCGCGATTGGTTTGAAGAACATTCTGGACAATTCCAACGAATGATCTGGCCACCTAGATCGCCCGACATGAATCCCATCGAGCATTTATGGGACATCATCGAGGGAGAGGTCTGTTCGTGCCCAAAATCCTGCACCATCAACGCTTTCACAATTATGGACGTCTATCGAGACAGCATGGCTCAATATTCCTGCAGAAGACTTCCAACGACTTGTTGAGTCTATGCCACGTTGAGTTGCTGCACTTCGCCGGTCGAAAGGAGGGCCGACACGATATTAAGAGGTATCCCATGACTTTTGTCACTTCAGTGTATAACTTTAATTATTATTAAACATATATATAATATATATGTTTAATAACTTCATTTTAAATGGTAAACAAATTGAAGCAAACTCAAACCTCTGATGTCTTCTTCAGATAATTTCTTCTTGTGGTCAAGAACTCATAAAGGAACTCTTTTATAAAAATTAAAAGTGTAGGATTCTTTTTAATAATATTTATTAATTTACAAAAATCGAAGTACCAGGGCCATTAAATTATTTACATTTACAAGTAAATAAAGCGTCAGATGTTCGTAAAAATTGCCTCGTCTACAATACGAAATCGTCATGTACATACTATAGACAATGACCTCCCTTTCCTTTCTTCCTCCTTTCATTCCTTTCCGTGCTGTATTTCCCATTGTTTATCACTACAGTGTTGTCAAGACTCTCCGTAAAATGCAACTACATCTCCCCTACATAAGATCTTTTAACATCGTTGCTTATCACTAAATTTGATGAGCACCAATTATGTAGGTCGTAATTACCCAGTTCTCAAAAAAGCGTTAAAAATCTGTTGAACATTACCTTGATCTAGTTTTGAGAAACTTGACTCACGGAAGAGCTCTCAGCGGAAGGGTTTGCTTGCGGAGGAGGGGAATGTTGAATTCACCCTTCGTATCCGCAAAGCCTCGTATAATTTAAAATGATAGGATAATCAGTATTATTATGTAATAAGGTTAATTTACATTGGAACAAAAACAAAATGCAGGATTAGTAAATAACTAATAATAGATATAGAATAAATAATTTTAAACACGCTACCAAATAACACCAATAGAATTATTTTCCAACTTGGGCTCAGTGGTAACGTGCTCAGCTAGGTGGACACAGGTTCAAACATGCTGGTGGAGTCTGTTGTAGTCACTATTTTGGCCTGATGGCCAATTGGCTAGCGGTCTGACCAGCAGTACCGAAGGCTTCATGTTTGAATCCATGGATGTTTTTGGGTGGTTCGGAATCCACGTTAAACTGTAATTCCCGGTCTAATTAGCCTAAAGTGTGCACAAATTGACCGTAGAGTGACAAACTAAACTAAACTTTCAAAAGCCAGGAATTTTCACAATTAAGTTCATTCACTACTTTTTTAAATATATTTCCATGGGGATTGTGGCAACGTTTATATAGCATCGATAGTCAGATTTCCTGGAGGGAGATGTTTGGGTTTTCTCCCACACGACATGCAGTGGCGGGGTATTTACCCCTAAAAGCCTACCCCCCGGAAAGCAATATACTGCTTTTTATGACCCTTGAATGGACTATTCGCGGTATATGTAACATGAAGCCCTCATATATTCAGTAAAGATCCACCATGTCTTCCCAGAACAAAATATAGCCAACGGGGAAAAGTTCAAAATTCATAGATCCTCCTTTCAAGGACGGTTTGAACTTTGCATGTTTTTCGCCCGTTAGACATGGGAACCGCTAATAGGGAGGGAGTAAATGAAAAGAGAGTGTGCGGCATGGAGTGAAGAGTTCCAGGCAGACGGAGGATACAACAGTAGAGAGAAAAGTGGCAGGCAAAGAACGAACTGCTTTTAAGGTGATTCAGTAAATGTTATATAATTCTGTTTTGTGTGTTGCAATTTTACAGTCGTATAGTGTTATCTTAGCAAATTTTAACAAATATAGCAGCAAAACATCGCGTCATTATTTTGAGAAATAATTTAGTTTGTATCCACGAACAACACTAAATCAAGATCGCATCTATATCCGGCGCTAGCTTTTATTACTTTGACAAAAAAATATCCACAAATATATAAAAAATTGCTATTTAAAAACCCACTACAGGTGTACCTTAAAAAGTCCGTTTTTAATCTTTGTGTAAAGAAAAAGAAAATGCTGCTTTTTCAAATTAAATAAATAATTTTTTGAAGTTATGTATTTAATTACAACTTAACGATGGTTAAATTTCATTTGTAATTATTTGTAGTTATTTCATAAAAGTACATTTGAATGAGGAATGTTTTTTCATGTGTATCCCAGATGTTTATGTAAATATAGATCTTTTTATGGTAATTTAACATGTTTTTAACCATTCTTCGATGTGTTTCGCGATATTTGTTTTTAAATGAAAGGGATAATTAAGGAGAATAATTATATTTTTAGATCTTTAAGGCCACACAAAATAATTTACAACAAAATTGCAAATCATCTTAAACAAATATGGAATTATTACATTTATTAAAATAAAACTAACATCCAAAATCAAAATCAAGGTTACTTCTTAATTGAATTCTCAAATAAACAAACTGGAACAGAAAGGGTATAAGGAAATTGAAAACAAAAATTGGGGAGAACGAAATGATATGAATAGAAAATTTGAGGCATTTGATAAAGAGGTCATTGAAGATCGGCATTTACTAATTTATTCGATTTAAGATGCATGCGCCTTATTTTTGTTTAACGCAACGATGTTTTGTAAACATCTCCGTTTCTTCAGAGAATTCATAGTTTTGTAAACACCTCCGTGACTTCCTGGAATACATAATTTTGCAAACATCAAGTTTCATCCTCGCCCGGAAACCTTAATTTATAAACATTGTTTTTATCCTACAACTAGTCCAAAATGCGATTATTTTAAAGCTTTCCATTTTAAAATAGGGCAGAGAAAAAGTTTCCCTAATATCACGGCACGTGTGTGCGATATTGGATTGAATGGGTACCAGAAATATATGAAACTTTTCCGACAATCAAATAACCGGAGGCATTGAAATTGAAACATATTGGCGAACTTTTTTATTTTTTGTTACGTTAGAATTCTTTTGTTATGATCTGTTCGCTGTTTTTGAAGGACAAAAGTCATGAGTTGATGAGTTTTTTGTCTTGCCTTTTTAGTTTTGTAATTCCGAATGAATCTGTGTTTCTAAAATACGTCACCCACGCTTTTTTTGTTATAGTTAGGAAGTTTGATTTATTTTTTCAAGAATTTCATTGGCTGGATTCACTTTGAAGATCACAGAACAATTTTGAACAAGTATGCACCTTTAAAAGTGAGTTTGTAATCAGAGATTGTAGTATTTTTTTACTATATACTACTGTGCCCAAAAAGTAAGACCAATTATTTTTTTTGTAAAAGTCTTTATTTATTCCTCCAAATTTATTTCATCACCTTCAAACTAATCTTCTCCGGAAACAATGCACTTATGCTAACTTTTTTTCCAATCCTCAATGCATGTTAAAAAGTCTTCGGCTGGGATGGCCTTCAAAGCACGCGGCGATTCACGTTGGATCTCTTCAGTCGACTCAAAATGATGTCCCCGGAGTGGTCTTTTGAGATTAGGGAATATCCAGAAGTCTCACGGTGTGAATACGATGGTTGTGGAACGATATGGGTTTCATTTTTGGCATAAACGTGACGGAGAGATGGCAAGGACAGTGCCAGCAACTTAAAAAAGAAAAAAAAATTGAAATTCCTTAAGACCCGGAAAATTTAAATTTAAAATTGGTCTTACTTTTTGGACACAGTAGTATAAAATTATTTTTCTTTTGTTGCTACCTTGTCCTACAGTCACTGATTTGAAAAACGAGTAGATATGGCAGTATTTGTGACAAAGAGTCTTGCATCTTATTAAGTCTTGTCTTCTTCACTTTGAAGACCACAGAAAAATTTCAACAAGTAGGCTCTTTTAAAAGTGTAGAGGCATTTAAAAAATGTTTGAGTTTGTAATCAGAGATTGCTATATATTTTTTTCTTATATAAAATAATTTTTCTTTTGTTGCTACTTTATCCTCGTAGAAGTACAAGTTATTTAGCATGCAACGTAACGCCAGTTTTGCTTTTTTTGGAACTTTAGAGGTTCTACAGTCACTGACTTTTGAAAAGCGAGTATATTTGGTGACATTTGTGACAAAGAGACTACTTGCATTGGAAGTTGAATTTCTTAGAATTTGCTGATTTCATCTAATACAACATACAAATGCCTGAAAGTCCTTCCCTACTACCTCACGCCCCAATGTTTCTTAAACTATCAGGTGAAACCAGCAAGAGGCACTGACAAGTTAATTTAGGAAGAAGATGTGAAGAGTAAGGATCCACCATGTCTTCCTAAAACAAAATATAGCCAACAGGGAAGAAGAGATCAAAGTTGATAGATTCTCCATTCAAGGACGGTTTAAACTTTGCCTGTTTTTTTCGCCCGTTAGACTTTGGAACCGAGAATGGGAGGAGGGAGAAAGAGAAAAGGGAGTGTGCGGTGTGGAGTGAAGAGTTCAAGGCAATACGGAGAGTACAACGGTCGAGAGAGGAGTTTCAGGTAGTACGGAGGGTACAAAGAACGAACTGGCTTTTTAAAATGATTTTTGTAAATAATTGTCATATAATTTTGTTTATATATTGCAGTTGTGCAGTGCTGTCTCAGCAAATTTTAATAAATATGGCAGCTAAACATCGCGTTTTTATTTTCAAAAATAAATGAATTCATATTCATAAACAACACTGAATCAAGACCACACGCACTTAAATAAGTCAAGTCCAACTTGTGCTTAAAGTAATTTGAACACCACAAAATTTCACTTTAGATAACAAACCTCCTATATATTAAATACACTGAAGATGAGTTTTTGAACGAAATCATTCTCAACCTCCCACTCTTTAGAAAATATTCAACAATATCTCTTTCTAACAAATTCCTCCTTTATAAATAAGTATTCTACCCTGTTCTAATTCCATCTATGCAACACCTATTCGAATTTGTACCAATTGAACAAAATACAAATTCTTAAAATAAAGTACCGAGATTCTTCATACATGTTTTTCGTGCGTCTGAAATTCACAAAATCTCAGCATCAATTTCCACATCGCCAAAGTATCTAGAAATCTATTCAAAACCATAATCCAGTGATTCTCAAAGGGTGCATGCACCCTTTGATGTTTCTGAGAAATATGTGTTCAGATTTAAAAATAAACAAATTTAATCTTTTTCTTGTCAGTTTTCCATTCAAAGACCGCTTTCACTATAAACAACCAGACTTTTTGGTTTGCTTTTTTTCTTCTTTTATTAATATAAAAAGTGCAAAACAGAAATAATGCGCCAAAAAATGTTTCTGAGAAACTAGGATCGGCCACTTTTATTATTAGGTACTAAAAGTTTAGCGTCTATGTAATTTTCAGCGTTAAAACATTTCCATTGCAGCCTATAATATTTCGCAGTCTGTAAGTTGTGGAGTTGGTCGTTGGGCAATGAAGAAAAATCGCTGTATTTCAGGCGGACTTTTGGGGGTAACTACCCTCATTCGCTATCGTATGGCAGATGATTTTTGTAATCAACAGAAAACACCTTGAATCCTATAGTTTGGTTTGTCGCTCTACGGTCATCTTGTGCACACGAGGTCTAAACAGTTATGTAGGCTAAACATGAGGGACCTGCAGTTTAAAGTGGATTCCGAACCACTACAAACATACATGGCACCGCCGGGACTCGAACTTAGAACCAGTGGCGCCGAGCACCAGAACGATAGTCACTCGGCCATCAGGCACCATTGAATTCTATAATCAATTACGAAAAAGTAATTTTTAAAACTATTATAAAACTCATTTTAAATATGAACGATTATTTTTTGTTCTTTTATTTTAAAATTTTATTATTTACGAAATGATTTCATTATCACAATTTTTTTTTTTTTTTTTTTTTTTTTTTTTTAGAAAAAAATTATCTTCTTAATTTTTTTTTTTTTTTTAAGCCATCTAAAAATAACTCCTTTCCAATTTAATAACGATTTGTTTCATTAACAATTTATTTTAATGAGTTCTAAGAGATTCAAAAAAAAATATATTTTTTTATTCTTATTAGAATATAAAATGCTTTTAATGTCAAAAATCTTTTTTTTTTTTTATTGCCATATTTAAGATAAAAAAAAAACACACACACACAAAAGAGAAAAACGGTAAGTCACTATGTCTCAATAAAGCTGATAATGACTTCAAAGCGCTGGAGTTGTTTACACTGCATTCTAGATTCTCGTGAACAATTCATTTACGGAATTAATTAATTCCAAGGTCAAAAGAATTGCCCTTCCATAACATAGGTGTTTTCTTTTCAAGGCAGTTAGCTCAACTAGGAGCGGTGACCGACAATCAAAATAAACAAGGGAATTCGTTTCATTGTGAAGTGTTTATTATGCTAAAAATTGGAGGAAAGAATTTAATGTTTGAAAAGAGAGATGTTTTGGGGGAAAAGTGCCATTTTACTTGTTTATTTTCAGGAACAAGCGGCATCCATTGATTTCTGATTTCGCAATTCAGGAGGATAAAAAAGGGAATGAACTTTCCTCTATTCCTTTTTTTTCGTGCATTCCATTTCGATAGAATAAAAATTGTTCTGCTGGAATTTCCTTCTTTTTTATATATATGAGTATAAAAGGGCATTTCATTTCGTTCCGCTCTAAATTGAAGTAAAATTCTTTAAAAATGTTTCTTCTTTTAGAAGACTTTCGCAGAAACCGATAGGCTTATTTTGAAATGAAAAAAATACTACAATAAATATCTAAGGAAAATTTTCAGTAGTAAAAAATATTTAAATTAATTGCTTAACATATGTTACCTTAAATTTATTTTAAACCTAAATGAGATTTAATTTGAAATTTTTTAATGCTTTATATTTTTTTTTCTGGTAGTTAAATGTGCAATTTAATAAGTTCTAAGGTGGGAGTTGTCTGTTAAATTTCGTTTTTGTTCATTTAAAATATTGTTATTTTTAATTTTATTAAAAAATTTCATTCTTGCTATGTTTATGTGGAAATATGCAATATGACAAATTACACTCACTGTACTTATAATAGCAGTTTATAACCATGCTTCCTCTTATATACTGACAAGAGCTTTCCTTTTGGCATTCAGGAGAAATGGTCAATCGGCCTCGAGACTCTCACCATAAAGGAGTTACAGTATAACCTGCGCTCTCGCTGAGACACGTTTAGTTCAGTCTCTCATCCTGAGAGGAAATACATTGAGTGCAATCTTGCGCATTAGTTGACCTACAAACTCTCACCATGGAGAGGAAATATATTTTGCGCGGAGCTGAGTTTCGGATTTTTGACTTAGAAGTGAAATCCTTTCACGAATCTATACTTTTCTGTCTTTAAATGTGTTAAATATTGTATGTCTGTAATTGTATCGACTATCTAATAATTGTATCGACTACGACTAACTTGATTTCTTGCGTTCAATAGTTCAGTTAGTAATTCAATCATAGCTTTTTGGTCCTGAAAGTTTTTATCAATCAGTTCAGATATTTATTGACGTTTCATTTATTTACATATAGTTAGTATTTACAGGATAGGAAGTTAATTTTAACACTCCGGTGGTAGCAGCTTATCTGAGGCTCCAGGAGGATAATAGGACCAGGATGGAGGACCAGGTTTTACAATACTAGCAGCGTCATCCAGCGTAAATTCCAACAACAGACTCTCACTTGAAGAGGAAGGATATTTCGTGCACCCTGTGCATAGCCGAGTATCAAATTTTCGGCTTAGAAATGGAGTCCTTCCACGAATCAATAATTATCTGTCTTTAAATATGTCTCTAATTGTATGTGTATGGTGTTTGCGCGTGTCAATAAAGCTGTGAATTCTCCAACCTGTGCCTCAGGTATCTCAATCCAACCATAGACACACAGTTACAATCTCATTGCGCAACCTGCATACTACAAGTTTGAATTTTACGCCAAATTGTTTTGTGCTATTTTGATTTAAATTTTTGAGTGAAATAATTTTGAATTGAATTTTTACTATCGCAATCTATATTAATTTCCAGAGATTCAGTTTGTTAGTGCGAGATTATAACCACATTAATGATAAAAAAAAAATTTCTAATTAAAATAATTTAAATGGAGATTTTATTAATGAATAACTAAATTTATTAATGTAAATTTTGACATTAGAAATATTTCAAATGAATTGCAGCATTAACCGAAAACTAAATCAAATTATCTGCCATAGATTATGAATTATTGTAGTTACGAGAATAGAAAATATAATCACTATCTGTTGTAACGGCTCGGCCTATACTAGACGTATAACGCCTTCAAGAAGAGGGCCACTTTCAGGTTCATGGGAACACTTTAATTTTTATTTACAAGCATTATATATATACAGAACTTTACAAATTATTATTTACTACAAAAAAAATGAAAAGTAAAGAATTAATTTTTATTCACAAGTACAGTTCACTCCAAGGACTGAGATTCTAGATTCAGAGTTCTCGAGTCTACGATGAATCTAATAAACTCGGTCTGAGACAGACCTTAATTATCACACGGCATGTCCCACGAAACCACAAGGGGCTCACTTTGTAAACAGGCGGAATCTCCGACCTGTTCAGTCACTTTACATAAAAAAAGAAAAACAACACTTCTAATAGACTCATCACAGAACACTCTTCTTCTCCTTCTGCAAAATGTCCCCTTTAAGAAAATTCGCCAAGAGGAGTTTGGGTTAATTTCCCTCACTTCTCATTGGAGCGGACACTTCCTCAACCCATGGTCTATCCCCCATCACGATGCAGCAATTCATCGTAGTTCATATCCCGTCTGTAATTGTTTCGACCTGTGAAGGTCGACCAAACAATCGCTGATTTCATGATGTCCAATTATACATGACGCTGATTATCTGCTGTCATATTTGAGTGATGAGTTGTTCTCATTAGTACAAAACACTAATTGCAAGTAATATGAATATACATAATACTGCTTATCTGCTGTCATATTTGAGTGATGAGTTGTTCTCATTAGTACAAAACACTAATTGCAAGTAATATGAATATACATAATACTGCTTATCTGCTGTCATATTTGAGTGATGAGTTGTTCTCATTAGTACAAAACACTAATTGCAAGTAATATGAATATACATAATACTGCTTATCTGCTGTCATATTTGAGTGATGAGTTGTTCTCATTAGTACAAAACACTAATTGCAAGTAATATGAATATACATAATACTGCTTATCTGCTGTCATATTTGAGTGATGAGTTGTTCTCATTAGTACAAAACACTAATTGCAAGTAATATGAATATACATAATACTGCTTATCTGCTGTCATATTTGAGTGATGAGTTGTTCTCATTAGTACAAAAACACTAATTGCAAGTAATATGAATATACATAATACTGCTTATCTGCTGTCATATTTGAGGGATGAGTTGTTATTATTCACTTGTTAAAGAATATACATTCCTTTCCCCTGGGAACAGAAGTACTATATCTCAACGTATTGGAAAAATGCTTCATTGTAAATAAATTTAACAATTCCAAATGTTTTACCAAGTCTTTTAATAAAGAAAAATGTATTTGTAAAATATTAATTGTGTATTTTTCCCCATTAACTCGTCAATATTTTAGAATATGTATATATACATATTTTATTTTTACATTAAGCACTAAATTTCTTAATTAAGGTTAATAAGCAAGAATTACACTTTTATGTTATAATTTAAAAATAAATCATAAATAATTACCTTTTTTTTGCATTTAACCTAATAAGTACATTTCTTTTTATAAACGTGCTCTAGAAAACAAAATTTAGCTTTATTTAACGCCATTTTACTGTAATATCTTAGGGAAAATGTTTAATGCTAATTTCCACAAAAACAACATTATGGGTTTTTTGAACTCCTAGCCAAATAATAAAGACTTCCCAAAGCATATTTAAACACATTTCCACATTTATTACCTGAAATTGCTGTTTGATACTGCATAATATATTTTAAATTTAATTCTAGTCTTATAAATATTTATAATATGAAAATCAATATCTTCTATTTAATAATGTTATTCTATAGTTTTATTATTTACTATTCATCGTTAAAAAAAAAAAAAGATAACATTAAGCGCTGAAAGCAATGTAAATAAACAGGATCGTAAAACTACTTTTATTTACGTTTGTGAATAAAAATCTTGGTTAAATAAATCCCAAACCCCAAAGGCAAAACTTATTTAAATATATGTGCGAGCAGGTGATATCAAGACAAAAACTTTTTAGAATGCTGCCATTTAATGGTTGGTAATGTTGTTGGTTTTCGGGAAAAAAATTGCACATGTGACATTTCGCTTCTGCTTATAAAGTCATGGAATGGTAAGTAAAGTTTTTTTTTTTTTTTTTTTTTTTGTGATTGAAAATTTGTTTTGAAAAAATCAAATAATCATCTAAAAATTAAGTACTTCTAATTCAGTATTTTAACTTTTAATACCCATTTATAATACATTCATTTAAACATTTTCACATTTATGATTTTCAGAGCTAGATTTATAGTAATAAAAAGAGTATGTTGCACTTTGAAAATTTTTCTTTAGAAAATATTCAAAGCAATTTCTATTAAAATTTTAAGACACATGATTTATGCATTTATACATTTAAATAATGAAAATATGAATTTTGTGAGAAAGAGTTAAACGTACTCTAACGAACGTATTCCCAAATTCTGACAGAAAAAAAATCAAATTGTAATTAGCTATATTTACGTAATCATTTTATTCAAATATGCATAAATGAATACATGTATTTATGTTATTTAAAATTATTTTTAACTTAATATTTCTATTAATTATTTTTCTAAAATTATTATTATTATTATTATTTTTTTGTATAGCAAAAAAATGCAAGAGGATAAAAATGTTCCATTTTTCCCAACTGTTTTATGTAGTATTGATTTAAGGTTATGACAATGTAAATTATCATCATTAATTACAAACAATAGTAACTAAATTTATTAGTTGTATTGTTTGTAATTAATGATAATACAAACAATAAAATTGTAATTATTAATAATTTTTGCTACATCAATCTTATTATCAATTATAAATAATAATAGTTTTCTAAAAATTGAAGATGTCAACGAAAATCAACATTTACTGCAAAATTTTCTTATTTTTAATTACAAATAGTAATATTTGCTGAATGTTTTTAAAAAGTGTATATTATGAACAAAAATCAACATTTACTGTAGTTTAAAATCTTATTATTAATTATAAATAATAGTTATTTTCTGAAAAATGAAGATGTGAACGAAAATCCACATTTATTGCAAAATTTACTTATTATTTTTAATTACAATTAGTTATATTTACTGGTTATTTCTAAAAAAATATTATTATGAACAAAAATCAATGTTTACTGCTATGTAAATAATTGTTATTAAATATAATAAAATAATTAATGAGTATCTTCTAAGAACAGCAGTTTTATAAAGAAAATCAACATTTCATATACCAGATAAATTTGCCTGATTACATTATTATAAAAAAATTATAATGCTTTACATTAATTATGTAAAAAAAATAAATAAATGCATTATAATTATTTTAAAGATAACTATTCAATTATGTTATTAATATCACTATTTATCAACTATTTAAATACAAGAAATTAAAATTTGAATATATTGTTGTAAATATTTAGCAAAATCTTTCAAAGCAAATATGCTTGTGATTCAATGTCAATTATTTCTGTTAAAATAGTGTTCTAAAGAAATGACTAATGTAATACAAAGTGCTTCAGTTTAAGTAAACAGGTTAAATACTTAAGTTTCAATGACTTCACTAATTAAAGTGTACGATAGCACGTTTTTAACTGTTTTCTAATTAGGTTCTTCAATAACATATTTACAAAGTTAGCCGCTTTTCTCTCAAGGATATCATGAACTGAAAGTTAAAAAGACGCGATGAAAGGTTTCACGGCAAATCATGCAAATAATAAATAACGATTAGATATAGTGTTGGGGTAATTGCATTGGTACAGTAAAATTTCTTCTTTAAAATGTTTCCTTTAAATATTTTTTCTTCTATTCTTCTCCTTTCTTTAAAATTCTTCTTTTAAATGATTTTTCTTATTTAATTAATCAATTTTTTTCTTTAAAATGGTTAGATGTGACATGATTAGATAAACATAAAAATAATATATTTTAAATGATTAGATAAACATCTAGATGAAACATTTGCCGGGTAATTTATTAGAAAGACAGCACGATGCAATTTGTAACATAGCCGTGCTTCCTCTTACACTGGCAAGATCGGCTCCTGTGGTGTTCAGGAAAAATGGTCAGTAGGTCTTCAGACTCTCATCTGTAGAAAAGTACAGAGCAACTTGCGCTCCTGCTGAGAAGCATTTAGTTTAAAGTCTCTCATTCCGAGAGGAAATATATTTAATGCAACCTTACGTAATAGTTGGCCTACAGACTCTCACCCGGAGAGGAAGTATGTTTCTCGCACTCTGCGCGTACCTGAACATCGGGTTTTCAGGTTAGAAGG
The DNA here is from genome assembly GCA_021605075.1 of Caerostris darwini. Taxonomy (NCBI): domain Eukaryota; kingdom Metazoa; phylum Arthropoda; class Arachnida; order Araneae; family Araneidae; genus Caerostris; species Caerostris darwini. The sequence goes on along the minus strand of BPLQ01008081.1, from coordinate 147,964 downwards.
AGAATCCTTCCCCGAATCTATAATTATATGGTTAATTGATTAACGCTCTGTCCTTTGGTACTTCAGGCTTCAGATTCGAATCCTGGCTGTGGCATGGATGTTTGTGAGTGGTTCAGAATCCACGTTAAACTGTATGTAGCAGTCTAATTAGCATAAAGTGTGCAAAAAATGACAGTAGAGCGACAGGCCAAACCAAACCTTTCATTCAATACGATCAGACAATTTAAATCAACAAATAAATATAACGTTTAGTAATAAACTTTAGACAAACCAAATCTTTTGTACCAACGTCTCGAATAATATGAACATATGCAGAAGGGCTGAATTATTGTCGACTTAAAATAAAAAAAATTACGACATTTTTTACTCATTGTTAGTCACAAAGACATTTAAGAAAACGGTGTTTCTTTTACAAACCATCCACAAATCCATCCACTCCCATATTTTACTTTCATTTATCCCAAAATTGATATTTGGGCGATAAACAATCACTTCATAAATACAAAGCAACCGATAAATGTATATAATAATAACACCCTGTCGATCAGAAAGCAAAAACCTGACAAAAAAAAAAAAACGATGTCATCACCACATATTCAGAATCTTGAAGACAAAGGAGTTTTGCGGTGGAAACTCATTAAAGGAGACCAAGGTCACTTTGATGTCAAATTTGAGATAAATGACCAGCTGGGAGGACTTTTTGCTTATAAGACATATTTCAAGAAGACTACTACTTTGTCCAAAAAATAAACCAATTTTCAATTTAAAATTCCCGGGGCTTATGGAATTTCAAAAATTCAATTCCATTTTAGGGCCTCAAACGCTCAAATCTCGTTTGGTACAGAAAACACTGCGCATGCGAATGCCCCAGCTCACACTGCATTGATTCTTCGTGACTTTTTCGCCAAAAATTGAAACCCATATCGTTCCACAACCACAATACTCACACCGTGCGTCTTCGGGCTATTCCCTGAACTCAAAAACCCACTCCGGGGACACCGTTTTGAGTCTATTGAAGAGATTCAACGTGAATCACCGAGCGCTTTGCAGGTCATCCCTGCCGATGACTTTTTAGCATGCATTGAGGATTGGGAAAAAGTTGGCATAAGTGCATTGTGTCCGGAGGGGATTACTTTGAAGGCGATTAAATAAATTTGGAAGAATAAATATAGAGTTCTTGAAAAAAAAAATTGGTCTTACTTTTTGGGCACAGTAGTAAAATAAAAACAATTAAGACATTTTTTGCTCATTGTTAATCACAAAGACATTTACGTTCATTTAAATAAGAGTGTTTCTTTAACAAACCATCCACAAATCCATCCACTCCCATATTTTACTTTTATTTATCCCAAAATTGATGTTTGTGCGATAAACAATCACCTCATAAATACAAAGAAACCGGTAAATGCATATAACGATAACACCCAGTCAAACAGAGTGCATAAAGCGAAACATGACAAAAAGAACAAAACAAAGCAAAAAAAAAAAAAAAAAAAAAAAAAAAACGATGTCATCTCCACTTATTCAGAATCCTGGAGACAAAGGACTCTTGCGGTGGAAAGCAAACTCAATAAAGGAGACCGAGGTCACTTTGATGTCAAATCTTCATTTCTGGACTCTTGAGGTAAACGACCAGTTGAAAGGAATTTTTTTGCTTTTAAGACATATTTCAAGAATGATTAATTAAGGTTAATGTAATGTGGAGAATTTTCTGGTAAGCTGAATTGTTAAGGATATAAAATAAATATTTAAAATAATATCTTAATAGAAATAAAATATCAAATAATCAATACAAAATAAAAAAATTTTAATGGTGCTACATGATAAAATTTCATGTTTATTTTTTTAATAAACTTGAATCTAATTCAACTCTGGTCCGAATTCAACTCTGAAGAAGTTATTTGATTCCAACAAAATATCGGATGTAAATACATTCCTATCCAACATGATCGAATTTTATCCAGTGCATCTTAACTGAATATCAGAATGGTGTGTAAAAAAGGCGAAATTCCAATTCTAAAGCCATAACTTCCAATTGCTGGAGCGATGTAGAGCATAACTTTCTCTATTTAAATTTAGTGTTACCTGATAGCCAAGTGGCTAACGCTCTGGCGTTTGGTGCCACAGGCTTCTGAATCTTGATTCGAATCTGGTTCGAATATTCACAGGTTCGAATCCTGGAGGTGGCATTGATGTTTGTGAGTGGTTCGGAATCCACGTTAGACTGTAAGTCCCGGTCTAATTAGCATAAAGTGCGCAAAAAAATTACCCTAGAACAATAAAGCAAACCAACGCCTCAAGCACCATGAACATATTCAGAGTGGCTGAATTGTTGTGAACCTAAAATAAAAGCAATAACAACATGTTTTGCTCATTTTTAATCACAAAGAAATTTAAGAAAACAGATTCTAAACAGTGTTTCTTTTAGAAACCATTCACAAATTCATCCACTCGCATATTTTGCTTTTATTTATCCCAAAATTGATGTTTGTGCGATAAACAATCACCTTGCTCCTCATAAATAGAAATCAACCGATAAATACATGTAACAATAACACCCAGTCTATCAGACAGCAGAAAAGTGACAAAAAGAACATAACCAAGCAAAAAAAAAAAAACGATGTCATCTCCATATATTCAGAAGACAAAGCAGCAAAGTCAATAAAGGAGACCAAGGTCATTTTGATGTCAAATCTTCATTTCTAGGATTTTTGAGGTAAATGACCAGCTGGAAGGATTTCTTTTACTTATAAGACATATTTCAAGAAGGATTAATTAAGGTTAATGTAATGTACAAAGTTTTTTTCAAATTAGATAATCACTAAAATTATATTAATTAGTAGTATTTTTGGCAGTTCAATCGGTAAAAAATTAATTTAACATCTGAATCCAAAGTTTAGATTTATTTTTTCATAGACATATAAAGCTGATGTGTTTTATTTTTAATGTTTTTTTTATAAAATGAATTCAAAGAAATATCATAAAAAGGTATAATTCAATTTTGATTTTTTATTAATATTATTTAACACATTTGGCGATGTAAAAAATTAATTACATCTTAAAAGCGTATATGCAGATGTGTTAAAAAAGTCATGGGTAACTTAATTTTTATCTTATCCTTTTATAAGTAAAAAATTGTAAAAAAAAAATGTCTTTCTTTTATTAGTAAAAAAGAAATATTTCTATAATTAAAGGAATTCGAATTATGAAAGATTTATTTGCTATTTAACTTTTTCGAAATTTCTCTTCTATTTAATTTGTTCATTTTATTTTTCTATTTAATTTCGTGATTTATTATTACTTTTTTTAAAATTTAACTTTCTATTTTCTTTAGAATTTTTTAATAAGCCAAGTTTTTTTTTAAGGCTGTGTATTTCTCTCTAAAGCTATTGAAAACCCGATATCATATGCTTCAAAAAATAGCAATGTAATGCTAATTAACATTTAAATTTTACTTCTATTTTTGCTTTTTGCTGACTATGTTTGTTTCCGAAGTACTTCATGTTTGAAGTTTATTTTGTTATGCGAATTTATTTACTTTCCATTATTAATTTTGAATTCTTAATTTTATTTGAACTTTTTTTTTAGAATTGAGATTGTGTTTATAAATATAATCATTCATTTCCTTCATTTCTGGTTACTTATTTGAAAATGATATGCTTGATTACTCTGTAAAACAAATTTCCGTTCCAAGTTCACTAGCCTCTTGAAAGTAATTATATTTAATTTTTAGTATTTATTTTTAAATGTTTCTTTGGCTCGATTGTTTCAGGAAGTACTTTTCAAATGAACCTTTTCAGAACTGCCAACCTTTTGGAATCCTTTTGAAAATTAAATTAATTTTGGAAATTGTTTATATCTTTGTATCCTACATGAGTTTTTGAAAATTTAATGCCTCAGTACATTTGTTGGAGTTTTAAGAAACGTCAACATTTTACTATTGTCCAACATTCCATCGTAATTAAATTAAATTTTTGTTAATTATTAATTAGTTTGCTTAGTTTCTAATTTAATTATCTAATCTGTATAATCTTTCTCTTTTGTATTCACAATTCTTTTCCTTATCTTCTTTTGAACACATTGTTTCTGTATTAGGCGAGTTATGGCTTTTAGTCCGTAACATTGTAATGTTTCATGGTAGTGTTAACATATGTTTTTACTATTGTCCATTGAATCTCATTAAATTTGACCTTTGTTAATTACTAATTATTTGCTTAATTTCTAATTTAATTCTCTAATCAGAAATCTTTCACATACACCCCAGAGAGGTGTATTTTTGCATTTAACCAACCTGCTTCACTCAAACCGCAATTCTTCGCAGTTTTTTTTTAACTGTCTTGGTCCCGCAATGGGCTTTGATACCAACTAGTTAATAAGCACCTAGCTCTGCAACAGCCTGCAAGGTTAACCTGCAGGCTGTTGCAAGGATAGCTGCAACTGAACCTGCAGCGTCGCTGACGTGCCAGTACAGTAATTCAGCCATGTCCACACTTGAATGCAGGAGTTGTGAGCATCGCTTAAATATGTTTTTTCAGGGCGTTTCAATGAGACGTCAGAAAACAAACGTCTCTCCCGTTTATCTCTCCTTCCTCTGACGTCTTCTAGAAAGGTCGTAAATTTTTTCATACATAACAAAAAAAAATTTTCATATGTTTTACATTTTATGTCGTTACCGAAATAAACCGGTTTGGAGAGCATTCGCGAACCACACTCGTAGCTCACTCATTCAAATGTGGACATTGAATGCGTGAGGGTTCATGATTGCATGATAACACGCCACACTGAACTCAGATACTATGGTTTCGATATATTACCATTTTTTTCCACGATAATTTTCGATTTCCGTGATAAATTACGATCGATTTTTCTCCTACGGTCTAGTTTGTGAAGTAATGTTTAACTAATGTTTTTGCCAAAGTTTACTAAATTCTAAATGAAAAGCATTCTAATTTTAATTAAATTAAGAAATAATTTAGAATTTTTTTTTTCTAATTTATTCTTAATTTGTTTGGGAACCAATGTATATCTTCTTAATGCGTAGTAGCAGGTCATTAAACCGGCACCAACCATTACTCCCCATATCCACGGAACTGTTGATATTGGAGAGGTTAAATATCAAACAAAGGCTTTTCAGTGCGATGTAATTGTGAGAGCGTTATTAGTTTTCAAAGGAAGAACCTTTCTTTTCCAGTGCGACTTGAGGGCACTAAATAAAAGCAACAAAAGATCTTTTCACCGGTGGGTCTTCTCTTTTTACCATTGTCCAGGTCAGGGCATCGGTCGGGTGTAAGGGTTCCCCTTCTGACACCATTGACACACTCCCAAAAAGGAATCGGTTTTTGCCTCTTTTATGTGGATTCTTCATCATGCTCTCTTCTGGAAGGAATGGCTGTATTTACAAACTTTCTGGGAAATGACTGTGAGAATAAATGGAAAGACTTTTTGGGAAATTTAGGGCAGTTTTTTTCTTTTTTAAAAAAGACGTAATAAAGACGTAGGTACGTTTTTGATTTTTCGCTTTTCCAAAAAGAGAGGATCCGAAAAGAAAATTTTGTGAGTTATATATAGTTGTTGTTGTTGTTTCTTATCCTACTTGGCTGGCCAAGCCCACAAGCCCATATGGACTCATGATTGAAGGGGAAGGAAGCAGCTTCTGTTGCGATGGAGCACCCGTAGGTAGAAGCCTGACTTTTGCTCCGTGACGCTCTTACAGTCATAGAAGACCGGGACCTACGGCTCAAAGTGGATTCCGAACCACTACAAACATCCATGGCACCGTCGGGATTCGAACCCGAAACCTGTGGCATCGAGCGCCAGAGCGCTAGACACTCGGCCATTCAGGTCCAAATTTGCCAACGGCACGCAGTGTTCCCAGGTGGTCACCCACCCAAGTACTGACCGCGCCCAATGATGCTTAACTTCGGTGATCTAACGAGAATTATATATAGTAAATGGCATTTTCTAAATTAAAGTCTTTAACCTCTTTTACTCTCTTTTTTTCTCTTTTAACCGCTTTTCTCTTTTTTTAATTTTAAGAAATTCTAGAAAAAAAGGCAAATTCTACTTACTATTTCTTTAACTGAACTGTTTTTTATAATACTGCAGATTTAGTAGAATTAAAGCTTTAGTAATGCAGATAATAATACATGAATAATCTGAATCCTATATATTATTTCTTACCGGAATAAATTAAAAATGAGAAGTGTCATATACCTAGTTAATAATTTCGGTAAAAATTATTTATGGAATACTACTAGAAAAACTTATATAGTTTTCAATTGATGAGCAACTTGTTTATTTTCCATTGGAAAGTTAGATGATTAGCAGATACAGCATTGTTGAGGAAGCACCTCTTTTCATTCCTGCCACATATCATTTATAATAAAACCATATTTTTTATATAGAAACATTTTGACTAGGATATCTAACTAAAAATTGCTCAATAAAACTTTAAAAAATCATTATTTAACTAACAAAATTTTTAAATATATGTGAAGATAGTGAAAAATAACTTGTTTTTGTTCGTTTCACAGGACAGTGCCTTCCTGGAGGACTTTTAGGGGGAACTACTCCGTATTTGCATATCGGATGGGAGATAATCCGGAAAACACCCACCAAGTAGTCCGACTCACGAGGCAAGATGCTGAACATCACAAACACCATCGAATCTTCTCGTTTTTTGAAACACTGTCTATAACAAAGCCGCCAGCGGAAGGAACCTCTGCCCTAATGCTCACCAGTGGCTTACGTTGCCACTGAGCCAAAAGTCGGGCTGAAATATATCTTAAACAATATCTATAAAATTTTAAAATTAGTCTTAAACATTAATAGAAAAAAAATTTCCATCTTAAAGATTTAAAAAAAAAAATTTTTTTTTTTTTTTTTTATTAGATCTTTTAAGAACGAGAATTAGCAAAAATGAAACGTATAAAATTTTTATTTAAACAAAATTAAATGTAAAGTTAATTTTTTTTAATTACTTCTTAAAAAAATTTGTCGAATGCATAGATTAAAAGATAACAATACATTACTTAACATATTAAAAGTTAACATTATTTACCAATGCCTGAGTTAACATTACTTAATTTACATTACTTAACATATTAAAAGTTAATATTATTTAGCATTACATGAATTAATATTACTTATTTTAATTTATTTGAAAGCATATATTAAAGAATTCTTGTAGCCGTAACCTTATATGATATACACAGAGCTCTTAGTAAATACATTAGCTCATCATTATGTAATATTTCTTAATAAATGATATCATCATTATATAATTCCTACCTCTAAAAATAACAGCTAAATGCTAAATATAGCATTTCTGAAAGCAAGACTCGGCTTTAAAAGAATAAATGAAATATTTGTTAATGTCGACAACTGGAAAAGTTAGGAAACCAGCACTCTCTCCCTGAAAAAAAATTCTCTCCACCGTTCCAGACTTGGGCGACTCCAGACAACTTGTACCGGTTCCGGTGTAATTTCCGGTTCTCCCGGATGACGTAGGGCTCAAGGTGAGACGTGAAGACCGATTCTGTCCGAACCGAAGAGGACGCAAAAGGTTACCCCTTTTATTTATTTATTTTTTTACCTTCTACCCAAACAAAGAAATGGCGCGAAAGATTCGAATCCTTCTGTTCTGATGAAATTTTGCTGAGGGAAAATGATTATGCGGAACGCTTTGTAATGATTATTAAAAACAATTTTATTTTAATGTGAATTTCGTGAATTTTTAATTAAATATATGTAATGTAAAACAATGTAATAAAAAAGTGTTCATTTTTAATTTTATTCGCTTTATGATTGTGCATATTTATAATTTCAGTTATACGAAAAGTTTTTTTTTTCCCAATGGCAACGCATTTAATTATTTGAAAAAAAAAATCGTTTGTTTACATTTTTTTCCGGTTTTTTTTCTTGCTGTAGAAATAAAAGTAATCTGTTCAAAATTACTTCAATTTCTTAATTTCCTTATTTATTCTTTTTCCTAATTTCTTTATTAATTTATACAATAATAAATAGAAAATAAAAGTAAATTGAAGCAAGGAATGGGTAAGATAAAAGTACTCATTTTTAATTTTATCTGCTTTATCATTCTGCATATTTATAATTTCAGTTATACGAAAAGTTTTTTTTTTCCTCAATGGCAACGCATTTAATTTTTTGAAGAAAAAAAATCGTTTGTTTACATTTTTTTCCTGCTTTTTTTTTCTTCCTGTAGAAATAAAAGTAATCTATTTAGTATGACTTCTACTTTAACTTAACTATTAATAAATAGAAAATGTAAGAAAACAAGGAAAAAGTTAATATTAAAGTACATATTTTTAATTTTTTTTTTCATTATCATTCTGTACATTTATAATTTCAGTTATACGAAAAACTATTCAAATGGCAACGCATTTAATTTTTTGAAAAAAAAAATCCTATGTTTACATTTTTTTCTTCCTGTAGAAATAAAAGTAATCTGTTCAAAATTACTTCCATTTCTTAATTTCCTTATTTGTTCTTTTTCCTTATTTCTTTATTAATTTATGTAATAATAAATAGAAAGTAAAAGAAAACTAATACAAAACAACTACTACTAATATACACTGAAGTGACAAAAGTTATGGGATACCTCTTAATATCGTGTCGGCCCTCCTTTCGCCCGGCGAAGTGCAGCAACTCGACGTGGCATGGACTCAACAAGTCGTTGGAAGTCTTCTGCAGGAATATTGAGCCATGCTGTCTCGATAGACGTCCATAATTGTGAAAGCGTTGATGCTGCAGGATTTTGGGCACGAACAGACCTCTCGATGATGTCCCATAAATGCTCGATGGGATTCATGTCGGGCGATCTAGGTGGCCAGATCATTCGTTGGAATTGTCCAGAATGTTCTTCAAACCAATCACGAACAGTTGTGGCCCGGTGACATGGCGCATTGTCATCCATAAAAATCCCATCGTTGTTTGGGTACATGAAGTCCATGAATGGCTGCAAGTGATCTCCAAGTAGCTGAACATAAGCATTTCCAGTCAATGTTCGGTCCAGTCACACCAGAGGACCAAGTCCATGCCATGAAAAAACAGCCCTCACCATTACGGAGCCACCACCAGCTTGAACAGGGCCTTGCTGACAGTTTGGGTTCATGGCTTCGTGGGGTCTGCGCCACACTCGAACCCTACCATCAGCTCTTACCAACTGAAATCGTGACTCATCGGACCAGGCCACGGTTTTCCATTCATCTAGGGACCAACCGATATGTTCACGTGCCCACGAGAGTCGCTGCAAGCGATGTCGTTCTGTCAGTAAAGGCACTCGAGTCGGTCTTCTGCTGGAATAGCCCAAGAAAGCCAAATTTCTCCGCACAGTTCTAACAGACAAGTCCCTTGTACGTCCCACATTGATTTCTGCGGTTATTTGACGCAGTGTTGCTTGTCTGTTAGAATTTACGACTCTTTGCAGACGTCGCCAGTCTCGGTCGTTAAGTGCAGGCGGTCGACCACTGCGCTGTCCATGGTGGGATGTTATGCCTGAAATTTCATACTCTCGGCACACTCTTGACACAGTGGATCTGGGAATGTTGAATTCCCTAACGATTTCCGAAATGGCATGACCTATGCGTCTAGCTCCAACTAACATTCCGCGTTCAAAGTCTGCTAATTTCCGTCGTGCGGTCATCATCACGTCAAAACCTTTTCACATGAATAACTTGAACAGAAATGAAAGCTCTGCGAAAGCACTGCGCATTTATACCTGTTCTACGAGATGCTACTGCCATCTGAAAAGTTGCATATTGCTATCATATGACTTTTGTCACTTCAGCGTATATTACTATTACAACTACTAATATAAAAGTACTGATTTTAGTTATCCGAAATGTTTAACCAATTTCAATTCTTTTAAATTTTTGATACCAAACTATTTGTATATATTCTTTTTTTCTTTCCTGTAGAAATACAATGAAATCTATTTTGGATACTTTTTAACTTCTTTAACTTATTTATTAATGAGTAGAAGATGTAAGAAAACAAGGAATAGGTAATATAAAAGTACTAATTTTTTTTTTTTTTTTACATTATCATTATGCATAGTTATAATTTCAGTTATACGAAAAGATTTATTTCCTCAATGGCAACGCATTTAATTTTTTGAAAAAAAAATCCTTTGTTTATATTTTTTTCCGCTTTTTTTTTTTCCTGTAGAAATAAAAGTAATCTGTTCAAAATTACTTCCATTTCTTAACTTTTTCATATCTTCTTTTTTTAAACTTCTTTATTAATTTATATAATAATAAATAGAAAATAGAAGAAAACTGATACAAGGAATAGGTAATATAAAAGTACCGATTTTAGTCATCCGAAATGTTTAACCAGTGGCAATGCTTTTAAATTTTTGAAACCAAATTATTTGTTGACATTGTTTTCTTTCTTTCTTGTAGAAATAAAAGAAATATATTTAGTATAATTTCTACTTTAATTTATTTATTAATGAGTAGAAAATGTAGGAAAACAAGTACACATCTAATGCCAATCTACCCACCAAGATTTTTAAATACAGAACTAGGGCATTAAATTTAATAACTTTTTAATTGCTTAAATAAATATTTGCAAATAAATAAATAACATATTTTAAGCGAGCATATTTTTCTCAAAATCTTCTGCATTGTTTAAGTTTATAAACGTAAATAATCATTCTTATTGTGATATTTTTAAACGTAATTCTGAATTTTTTTTCCATCAAGTTGATTGATTCTGATTTCCTAGTCAGTTTTATCAATTTTAAATGGTTAAAAATATTTCTTTTGCAATAGATGAAGCAAAAAGTTTTCCTTTTTGAAATTTTCAACTACAGCAACTGCATACTCCAACAATTCCGTGGCATTTCTTCACACAGATATATCTGGCTAGCATCTCGTCCGGACATTGCGAATATCAACCCTTTTTTAAAACCTCTAAACTCATCATCAGACGTCGACACTGTCCCCATATTTCTTATCTTCCCCAAACTCAGACAGGGTTTCTGCGAATCGAAGTTTCTTAGCAAAATTACAAATGCAAATATAAAATAACTGGACTTGACATATTCCGCGGCCTTATAGCCTTGAGATTTGTTTCTGCTGCAGACTGTGGCGAACTTGGCGACTCATACCTCCTCAGGATCAGACGGTCTGAGTTATGGATGAATTGTCACCACAAAACATGTTTTGTCCTTACCAAAAAAGGCCCAGCAAAAACATCCGCGACAAATCAATAGCAATCGAATCAACCGGATGATCGGTTCTTTAATAATATTAAGTAGAATGTTAGTTTTGTATTAACAATTTTTTTATTTGTTTGTGCTCAGAGTTCATGACGACATTGAACCTTATTGTCTGGTTTGTGCAAATTCATAGACAGGCTTGAAGTGCATGGTGGCTAGCAGGAGGATATAAAGCAGTAAATTTAATTAATAATTAATTATTTAATTAAATATTTGCAAGAAAATTAATTGTTTTCCTTGTGTTTAATCCTCAGTGTCCTGCAATGCAGGACGGACACCCCATGCAAATCTACTCTTGGATGGAAGAAAAGCAGCTTCTGCGGTGATGAAGCACCCATAGGTAGAAGTCTGACTGGGCTCCGTGACGCCGAAGAAGGAGGTCTGTGCCTTCCGGAAGGACTTTTAAGGGGGACAACCTCACATTTGTATATCGTATGTGATAAAAACAAGGAAAACTCCCACCAGGTAATCCGACTTAAGAGGCGAGATGCTGAACATCATCACTACAGAGTCTCCTCGTGTTTCGAAACAGTGTCTGCAACAAAGCAGTCAGAGAATTGAACCTCCGCCCTAATACTCACCAGTAGCGCACGTTTGCCACTGAGCCACGGATCGGACAAGATGAAATTAAATTCACCAATAATAAAAGGAAAAAATAGTATGTTATAGTCAATATAGTCATTTCAGGAGGTTGAGATTCAGATTCTTTGTCAAAAATAATCAATTCAAATGAAGTAATAAAGAAGTAACTCAAACTATACATATATATATATATATATATATATATGAGGGCTAGTACGCATGACCTAAATCATTAAATTTAATTACTAATTAATTATTTAAAAAATATAGCCGTGAAATATTTAAGTCGGCTTTATATTTGCCAAAAAAAACAAAAAAAACACGAAAAATAATAGTATATTTCTTAGTCAATATAGTCATTTCTGGGTATTCAGATTTAAGTCAATTCAGATTTTTTTTCAATTCGAAAGAAATAATAAAAATCAAATCAGATTTTATGCATGAGGAAAGCATGTATGAAGTATGTATATATATTTACTTATATAACATACATACCTTTTGCATAGTGCATAATAAAATTTCAAACAAGTTTTTATATCAATAAGTAAAAGTGCTTAGAAATCATTCATTTCTAAATGTCTAAATTTCATTAGTAGTAGTATTTCATTTTCAATTAGTAGTAAAAAAATTTATTTCCTTCGCAATTTGCAAAATGTCTCTTGAATAATAATTCACTTGAAAGTGAAATTGACTATTTGTAAAGATATGGAAATGGATAGTAGATGAAATTTATTTGAACATTTTGCAAAGTAATTCGTGTTATAAGCTTTGAGTTTTATTGAAATTTATTCTGATTCATTGAAACAATGCTAAGAAAATAATTTGTTATAATTTTAAAATTATTTAATGGATTTAAATTTGAGAAAACAATTTTGTTTCAAGTTGATTTTTTAAATTTCTTCCATAAAAGAACATACATTAAACTAATATACGTATCGATATAAATTTTCTTAATATATTCAAAGTTACTGTTAATGTAAAAAATGAAAATTTGAAATTGACGATAAATTTTAAAAAATATTATAATTTTAAAAATTAAAATTTTTTTTTTAATCAAAAGATAATCAAACGAATTTCAAATAAATGAATCGAATGCATTAATCAGATTAATAAAATGTGTTGTCAATGTGTAACAAATTAATCAAGATATGTTTTTTCATCATGTTTTACAGACGATACATTAATAGATATTTGTCTGAATATACTTTTTTAAATTTCATGATGCTTTGCAATAAACTGAAAGTATACATAGATTTGCTTATCACATTGTTACTTATAAAATGTATTTATTTACACTCATGTCCATAAATTAAGGGTAATTCAGAATCACACAGAAATTGAACTCTAAAATAAAAATTTCACCTGTAGAATTATCACACACATATTGAAGAAGAATATGCAAATTACAGGAAACCACCAGATGGCGCGGATAGTACGTCACAATGACGAGAGTGTAAGAGAGGGGTATATAAGGAATCGTGGCAAAGAAGTAAAATTGTTCACAAGCGCTTTAAAAGCCTTTCAGTGCAATAACCGCATAGTTATGGCACAAAGGGAGCATTTGGATGATTTTTTACGTGGTAGAATTATCGGACGACTGGAATGTGGACGTACCCAGCTGGAAGTATCTGAGGAATTTGGAATCGCCCAGAGTGCCATCTCCAGGCTTTGGCAACGATTCCAAGATGATGGTAATGTGAGTAGATGTTACAGCACAGGTCGCCCCCGAGTTACAACGCCGAATGAGGACCGGTATTTAGCAGTTACTGCCAAAAGAAACCGACGGAGCACAACATCAGACCTGTCTCGTCAGCTCTCTTCAGCTACCGGTACGACAGTTTCAAGGCAGACCGTGTACAGACGCTTAGGGCACATTGGCCTATATACTCGTAGGCCTGTCAGATGTGTTCCACTTACCGCAAATCACTGTCGCCTCCGATTAACCTGGAGTAGAGAGCATGCATTGTGGACACCGTAACAGTGGTCTGGTGTGATGTTTTCCGACGAGTCCAGGTTTAGTTTGCAGTCTGATTCTCGCCGGACTTTCATATGGAGAGCGCCAGGTACCCGTTACCACCAAGAGAACACCATTGAACGACACCGTTACGGTGGTGCAGGATGGCTCGTTTGGGGAGGAATTATTCTTGGTTCCAGAACTGACCTGCATGTTCAGAGTGTAACGATGACAGGTCACATCTATCGGGATGTCATTCTGGAACAACATGTACGTTTGTTTCGGGGCGCCATGGGTGCTGAATTTCTGTTTATGGATGACAACGCCCGTCCTCACCGTGCAAACACTGTAGACGAATGCCTTCAATTGGAGGATATCACCCGTATGGATTGGCCAGCATACTCACCGGACTTGAATCCAATAGAGCATGTGTGGGATATGCTTGGCCGACGAATTGCAGCCCGTCAACCCCCTCCCACCTGTCAACCGGAACTTCGGAGGGCATTGCTTGATGAGTGGTGTAATATTCCCCAAGATCAGATTGATAATTTGATACTCAGCATGCCTAGGCGTTGTAAGGCCTGTATTGCATCGTCCGGGCGACATACTCCATATTAACCATCATACTAACCATGTTGTACTGTTTTTTTGTAAATAGGCTCTTTTTTGAAATTTGCTCCAGGGAGTAAAAATCGCAATTTTTATTAATTATATCAAACATATAGCATCTTTTTTGCTCTTTACCTTTTGTTCAATAAATAGACTTTACAAATAAGTCAAATTTGTTTTGCTTCTGTCTCTTTCTTTGCCTGAACTTCATTATCCTTATTTTATGGACATGAGTGTCTTTAGAAGAATTTTTTTTAGTTTAAAATAACAACATACAATAAGATATTATTTTTATTATTTATTAATGTGTTAGATTTCGAAGATTTATTCCATTTATTTATTTGCCCTTTTCAAAATTTATATTTCCATTTCTCGATTAGGAAATTTTTTATCAATTGAAATGTTATTTATATGCAGTAGTTTTATAAATGTTATTTACATGTAGAAGTTATCTATATGTTATTTAAATGTAGATTTAAAGATGTGTAAAGTGTTTTAAGTCTCATTTAAATGTAGATCTTGTTTATATATATATATATATATATATATATAAACAATTAACATTTTTTTCAATCAAATTTATGGGGGAGGGGGTTAACAAGTGTATTCTTAATTGTTTAATTATCGACCTTTGTATGCTTTTACAACAAATAAAATTGTATATTTGAATATGTTGTTCTTTATTTTCAAAAACAAATTATAAGAAATCATTTTAATCCGTCAATTGTAACATTTTCATTATAAACATTATAATAAAATAAATAAGTTCAACAACAATAATTTACTAATTAATTTAAATTGTATTAACTATATATATATATATATATATATAATTATATATATACATATATATAAACAATAAATACACAATGCTATATATATACGGATGAATTTGACACTTTAGCAGACTTAATACCATCAAAAAGAATTAAAAAATTTAAAATGTAGAGTTTTTTATTTATAATCCTTTAAGAAGTCTTGTATCATTTTGCATTTGCAGAACTATTACGCCAAAAGGATTATCATCTTTATAATACAAATTTTATTTTTTAGTATTTATTTCATCACATCCTATAGAATATCTTCTTTCAATACATAGAATTGCAATTTTAAGTATTTTTATAAACATGATTGCGTTTCAAAAACTAATTAAAATTTTTAATTGAAATTATAAAATCTAAACTAAATTTTAGTAATGTTGACTCATCCAAGTGATTTTCCAGTTATAACAAAAACGATATGTATATTTAGTATACGTATTATAAATATGATTAAAAAAGTATCATAATAAATTAAAACGTAACGAGATGTGTTAAATATTTACATTCACGTAACGAGTAAGTAAGTATGAATATTTATAGTACTTATGGATATTTACCATATTTCTAGTAGTATCTATTTACCATAAACCCTAATACACTTAATTGACTTCCTCTAACTTATTCCTCCCCCGAGCTTCTTGGAAGTGATTTTCTCGCGTCGGATTTCTGCGTGGGAGTGTGTGACACTTGTGACAATACCACATAATAAGAATCTAAAATAAACTGACCTTGAAATATTTTCCCGAAAAGTGTTCCTCCGCAAATCTCATTTTCGGGAATCGACCGCAGAATTGGGAAACGATCCCCGATTAGCTCTAATTCGAAAGTGAAGAAATAAGCTCATCAGAAGATTGACTTGCATTATTATGTTTACAGCGCTGTGTTTGTTTTTACATGGATCTATTAACCTTTTTTAATCCGCTATAACAATAAACAGTGAAGAAATCGATGAGCTCATTTCTTGCTCAGGTCTTTCAGCCATCAAATCCCATCATTAACTGCTAAAAAAAATAATAAATATTTTTGGGTTTGGATGTAATATATATTATTTGATTTTTTTTCTGGCCTCTAATTACATCGTATGTTTATTATTATCCTCTATATGTATGTAATAGATTAGGGCGTAATTGCTGAGTGACTGGCGCTCGGTGCCACAGGTTTCGTGTTCGTGTCCCGGAGGTGCGATGGATGTTCGTAGCGGTTCGGAATCCACTTTAAACCATATTTACCGGTCTAATATGTCTGTAGAACGTTTGATGTAGAGCTGGCAACCCTACCGCGTAAAAAAAACGTCTTCTGTCTCAAAATCTCGCACTAAGCAAGGGGTCTTACCCCACCATGGGGCTGCTGCACCAATGAAGAAAAGTATGTAATAAATTATAATACTATTCGTTGTATTAATGATGTTGGATTTCCTGAATAGCCTCCATTTCAGACGGGAAACTATTCGAAGATACTATGAACATGTAGCAGATTCTGCCTGGAATAGTACCTAGACAGACTAAGAAGAAAAGTGAAAACAACCAATACTTACAGAGAAGCAATAGAAAGCAAAACACGCTGTTTCACAAATTTTCTACGGGACCTACTTCATATATTATGACACTTTGCATGCTACAGATGGTGGGCAGCACTGAAGCACATGGCATGGCATGAGGAATCTGTTGAACCTGACGTCTGAGGGCGTCTTTTAATTCTGGTACAATTTATGGATTAGATGTATAACACTTTGAATATCAGGTATTCCCACTGCCAGAAAAAGGATCTTGGCTGCCACAGAAAAGGTAAAAAGTGGGAGATAACTGTAATAAAACTTTTGATTTAAATAACGTTTTACAGAAAACCCCACATTCGGGAGCGCCTCCAAATGACATCAGATAAAACATTTCTCTGTGGTAAATCAGAAATTTCGTAATTAGTCAACATTTCTAGATAGCGAGCATTCATTACCGTACACGTGTTTAGACCTCTTGCAGTGATTTCTTCAAAAAAGTAGGGCTTGAGGATGAAGGCAGTTGTTATATCACACCATACAGTCATTTTTTTTCGTGTAACTGAAGTGCAATGTAATGGGAACTATTATGTGTCCAGTGCCAGCAGTTCTTACGTTACCATTCAACGAGAAATGGGCCTCGTCTGCCCACAGAAGGTGTAAAGGCCAGCTGTTATCATCGTCATACCGAATGAGGAATTCATTCGAAGAATCTAGCCGTATTGGGTTACCACAAGCTTGCAACATCTGGACACCTTGGTGCCGATATGAAAACATGTAGAGAACAGAGCACAAATTCTTGCAGACAGTAGTATTTGTTTACTGCAGTACACGTGAAACCTCGCTTGCACTTGGAAGATGAATTTCACTTATCGTCTCATGAACTTCTGTAACAATCTCGACAGGTGCTGAATGTCGTCCAGACCGAGATAGATTGCATGTGCAACCAATTTCTTCAAATTTGCGTATCGAGTCTCGTATAGCTGTTGCAGAAAACGAACCTCGGCCTATCCCATGGTTTCTGCCCTAGACATGCAATGCCTCTGCTGGATTTTGTCCATTCAGGTAATAAATCTTTGCAATTTTCCTTAGTTGTTTCCATGTAAGCGGCATGTTGTTAAGAGTGCAAGAAAAGTTTTCAACATTATTTTTCATACTGTACACGCATTTCACCTAGTGTGACAACGTCGGACGTAACGGTGTTTTATGTTGAAGTCAATCTGCATACCTTGTTCTCTTCTCGTTTCAAGGGAGTTTCATTAGGCTGGTATGAGAGTCGTGCTCTGGTAATTGTCACGATTGTTTTCTCTTACCTTCTTAGTTTGTCTAGCGCCGACGATTTTCGTGCTACAAGTACTATTCTACAGTTATTTATGATTTTTCGTTATGGAGATCCCATTCCAAAAAAAAAAGTAGATGTTGATGTCTGAAATTTTCCAAATTTTGTCACTGTAACCATAACTGTTAGAGTTAGTTTTCAACAAAACTTAGTAAAACAACAGTTAGTTTTTCATATGAATCTTGAGAGCATACCTCAAAATACCTGAAACCAAAATTTTGTTCATTTTCTATGAATAGTATCATGGCTTTCGGCTCATATATCTAGAAAGCTTACTTAAAATCACCTTGTATATACATATATAAACATTGATTATAATAGCCTGAAGAAACGTGTTCCTTGTTCAAGTCTTCAGGGTTTTTATAGCTATATTTCATGCATGGGTTTTCAGTGAATTCCTGAATAATTTGTTTTCACTTTATATTCGTATACGTTTCTCTTTCGATATGCTTCTGTAACATTTTCTCCTTCCCTATTCACACACATATGATGCCGATTTATATGACAATTTAATATGTATTAACATTCAGATTTGTATCAGTAGCTATTGCTCTCTTTAGGTTTCGAATCATTATTTCTAACATAAATGAAGTTATGTAATTTATTTACAAAAAAAAAAAAAAAAAAAAATCAGCAACATCCTCTAAATAGAGCGATGGCACAACCGCCCCCTCCAGTAACAGGGACGCGTCTGTCTCTCTCTCTCCCTCTCTCTCTGGTCCACACCCAAATTGAAACTCACTTCACAGGTTCCACGGAGGATACTGTTTTACAGCAAGGCGCATGTTGCTCGGTAACAAAAACCCGCTAGAAACACGCTTCGACAATAACTTATGTCATAACTCGTACGCATGTTAGTGCTTCGCCAGTCAATTCAATGTACAGCCCAAGTACTCGCCAAATACAATAAATTTTATGTTTACTATACAAAGTTGTGGTAGAATGTTTGGTTTCTGGCAGACACTATAACATGCTTGCTATAAAAGCTTTTATTTTTTTTATTTATTTTTTTATTTATTTATTTATTTATTTATTTATTATTATTATTATTATTATTATTAGCTAGTACAATTTTTGAGATACAAACTCTAATGTCTGTACCTTCGCCAGTCAGCATACTTTAAATTAGAAGAATGGTAAATTGTTTCAAATATATATATATGTGTATAAAATATAACCTAAACCTCTTTTTGTACTCGAATTTGGAGTTACGTAAAGTGAGGTATAAAAAAAAAAAATGTAAGGTATTTTTATTCATTTTTAGTGCATCAAATCTATGTCTATGTTACAGAAAAAATACAGTAATCCTAGAAAGAAATAATAAATAATTAAGCAAGCAATAGTGAATGACTTGTTACACACAATTCTTAATTCTATTACTAAGTAAAAAACGAATTAGATACACACAACCCCATGTTTCATTCAATGACTATTTAAGAACTGTAGCAAGACACGTGTCATCTTACATCTTTTAACCTTTTACCAAATCCCACTTTCACCGCTAATGATACGTATCAAAATGTCAACATCACCCCCCCATGCATGCATACATACACACTTACATAAGATAGTCTGATGCTGCTCAATTTCCTTATATCCATGCATTGAAAAAAAGGTAATTGCTGACACGCGCGGCCACAAAAAAGGGTGGCCGCTTAATTTTCAATAGGATCTAATGAGGTTACCATGTCATCAATACCGTGTAATGATTCGGAAGGAATTTATACACGCGGTGGAGAAGTAACTTCTGCACCCAATGCTGCAGTACTTGAGGAATACCCCAAATATAAAAGGGCACAGCCTTGGTTTATTTTTGGACTTCATTTGTAAAAACTTTCTCTTTTTGTTATTTTGTTTGATGGGTGAAGAAATGATCTCCACGTGGAGAAGTGTTTACCTTTTATTTAGAATTTAACGAAACGTTTTTTAAAAAAATGAGAACACCGCATGTGGCATCGCTCAATTGATGCAATCGTATTTTCTTTAGTTTATTGTACCTTGTAAAAGGTAAGATGGGAAGTTTTAGAGGGGAGGTGGGAGGGGTTGTTTATAATGGTACTAACATGAAAAGACCAATTATCCATGGTAGAATTTTTGCTGTCGGAAAAGAACCCCACAAAATTTTACAATTTTTTATGGTTTATATATATATGCATATATACATACACGTGTGGTTATCAAAATAATCGAAACACGCGTGAATAACGGAGACACGTGTAAGTGACATTTAAGAATGTGCTTGTCATTAGCAATAAAATATAATCTTAGTTACCAGTTTTTTTAATATAAAAAGTATATATCATGATATGAGGTATATTTAGGGAAATTGTATACGTTTTGGATTTTTTTTCGAAAACTAAAATGTCATACCTCACAGACATTCAAAGAGGTCTATCTTTCGGAGCCCGACTAGCTGGAAGAACTGTGACCGAAACATCCCACCTTTTAGGCGTTAGAGGTGCAGGGTCGAAAGTCATGATAGTGTGCACATAGCATGGCAAGACAAGCTCGACAAAGCAAAATAGTGGACTTTCGAAGGAAGAAGAAGCTGTGAGAAAGAAATCGACGGGTATTGTGATGTCTAAAAAGAAAACAACTGCTGCCAAACTGACCGCAGAGCTCAATCAGCATCTAGATTCTCCAGTGTCAACCGTTACAGTTAAATGACACCTTCATAAACAGGACATTTACGGCACAGCAGCAATTCCCAGGCCACTTGTCACATCTGTTAATGGCAAATGTTTTCTACAGTATTACCACAATCATAAAACTTGCTGATTGATAAGTGGAAGACAGTTAGATAATCAGATTAATCCTTTTTCACTTATCTCCACAACAGGACGGGCGCACGTTTGGAGGACACCTGCACAAGCGTATGATCGTGATTGTCTCCTTTTAACTAAGCATGGAGATGGATCTGTCATGGTATGGGCAGCCGTGTCGTGGTGTTCTACCTGCCCAATTGTAACCCTGAAAGGAAAGATCACTGGGGAGAAGAATAGAGAAGTCTTAGTTGGCCAGCTCCATCCCATGATGCAAACTTTGTTTCCTGCAGGGAAAGAATTTTCCAGGATGATAATGCTCATATTCATGCAACGGAACATATACAATCATGGTTTGATGAACACGAAGATGAAGTAAACATCTACCTTGACCCGCACAGTCTCTAATCTCAACATTATTGAACCAGTATGATCTATTTTAAAATGATCAATTCGGCATCGATATCCACCACAAGCATCTTTCCAGGAATGTTTACAATATATCCGTGAAGAATGGTTCAATATTCTCCTAAACACAATTCAGCCGTTGTACGATTCGATTCCCAGGTGAATTTAAGCTGTATTATATGTTTAAAGCGGTCCTACGCCATATTAGTAAAGGATTCCTTATAACTCTAGGGTGATTCCATTATTTTGATAACCACCTACATGTATATTGTGTGTGTGTGTGTGTGTGTGTGTGTGTGTGTGTGTGTGTGTGTGTGTGTGTGTGTGTGTGTGTGCGTGCGTGTGTGCGTATGTATTTCAGCAATGGTCGACTTCTGTGACTTTTTTCCAGTTAGTGCTTTAAACATTAAATTTAGCCAACGGCCGTACCATGCTGAATATACCGGTTCTCGTTAGATCACCGAAGTTAAGCATCATTGGGCGCGGTCAGTACTTGGGTGGGTGACCACCTGGGAACACTGCGTGCCGTTGGCAAATTTGGGACCTGAATGGCCGAGTGTCCAGCGCTCTGGGCGCTCGGTGCCACAGGTTTCGGGTTCGAACTTCCTGCGGTGCCATGGATGTTTGTAGTGGTTCGGAATCCACTTTAAGCCGTAGGTCCCGGTCTTCTATGACTGTAAGAGCGTCACGGAGCAAAAGTCAGGCTTCTACCTACGGGTGCTCCATCACAACAGAAGCTGCTTCCTTCCCCTTCAATCATGAGTCCATATGGGCTCGTGGGCTTGGCCAGCCAAGTGGGATAAGAAACAACAACAACAACATTAAATTTATTGTAATCAATTTACAAACTAGTTTAGAAACTGAATGTGCGGTATTCCCAGTCGCTACAGATTGTTGTTTTATAGTTAATACAAATTTTATATTATTATATCAATATCATTGATACTTTATTCATCATATTTTATGACTAATCAATTCTACGACATAAAAAAAACAACTTTAAATAGTTCTTTCCAAATTTATTGTTGTTTATTTTATTAATTATTAAAAATAATTTTTCTATATTAAAAAAAAAAAAAAAATTGTTGATAATTCACAAAATTTTTCACCGGTCAATTTCAAAACCACGGTACTATATTCAACTATATTTAACTCAATAAAAATTTATAATTTCTTTTGAAACTCAATGCTAATTTATTAACCTAAATCTTTGCAAATTACTCTTCCTGCTTAGATCTTATTTAATAAATGTTTAGATTTAATTTACGTTGAGAAAAAAATGTCAATTTTCAAAAAACTGTAAGTACCTTAAAATTTGTACATCCAAAGCATTGTACTATGAATATTATAGTAAAATTAATCTTCTTTAAAATACTATTTTTGAAAAATTTGCTGAAATTGACCATTTTCTGGAAAACTTCCTCCCCTCCCAAAACAAAAGGGTAAAAAAAGGGGTTTGGGGTTTCTAGACCCCAAAAACTTCTGGCCGGATGGATTCTATTGGGTACTTTATACATGCAATACAGAGGTACTTCTCCCCGAAATACTGCAGTACCTCAATTTCTGACAGAAATAACACTCCAAATGAAAATAAAAGTTCATAGTTTAATTTTGGACTTCATTTACAATTTCTTTAAAAAAATTTATGATGTATAAAGAAATGCTCTCCAGGTGCAGAAATATTTGTTTCATTTTTCATGTTCGTACAATAAAAACAAAATCCAACTAAAAAAATTTTTATTTTTTTAAATTTCTATAATAAACTTCTAGTCTGTTAAATATCTTCTACACTAAATTTTTATATAAAAAACTCCTAGTCCCTTTTTCCATACTTGCTGACTAGACTAAAAAAGAAAATAAGGAATGTTTACTGCCAAGTTAATGGCACCTTCTTTTTTTTTTATTGATTTTGATTAAATTCCACCATGAAATCTATTTGTCAACGTTAATTAAATTTAAATATTCATTAACGATCTAAATTTAATAAGAAATTTGTAGAGATTTAATTAGAAAATTAGCATTAAGTTTCAAAAGCATTTATAAACTTTTACTTTGTAAACTTGCATCTGAATGCCTAAGTGGTTTTGAATTGACGGGAAAGCTTATAAATTTATAATTTATCATAATTTTTTTTTCTAAAAATAAAATTATTCTTAATATAATAATAAACAATAAATTTCACCAAAGACTGAGGATTGTTTTTTGTCATAGACTTCATGCATCATCATCGGAGCAACAGCCCCATGCTGGGCCATGGCCGTCAGCATACTGGAAGATTTCGAGACAGGAGATGTTTTATTTGTACGGGGTAGTGTTATCCGCCCTACGCCTAAAGCTCTACAGTTATATTAGACCGGGATTTACGGTTTAACATGGATTTCGAGCCACTACAAGCGTCCATGGCACCGCCGAGAGACCTGTGGCACCAACACCTGAGCGCTAGTCACTCGGCCATCAAGCCCCCATGGGCTTGATTACAAATAACTTTTTTTAAATCTATTTTTTTAAGAAAAAGTGTAAAAAATTACATAGTATCTATTATATTCTCATCATAATATAAAAATGTGATTAATTTTGTTGTTGTTCTAAAGCGGGTGGCAATATAGAGATAGTTAATGTTTATGCCATAAGCAAAGACTGCACCGCTGTTATTCCTTTAGCACTACCTGGGGGGGGGGGGCACGCCTAACCTGTGGTACGAGCGCCGGAGCGCTAGCCACTCCGCCATCAGGCCTCATGTTATTAATTATAAAGCAACGACCTGAGCGACAGAGTGTGTAGTACATTGAGTTTTCTATTTGTGGTTCATCGGTTCTGTTTCTCGATTTCAACTTTGGCAGAATATACGGTGGCTAGCATATTGAAGCAAGTCTCGCGACAAGTAAAAACTCGATTTTATTATTATTATATTTTTCATTTTTTCAGTAAAAAAAACCGATACAATCTGTACAATTCGTTTTATGGGAAATTCAGCCATTAGACGACGAATTGCATTCAAATATTACAGGTAGCCAAAACCATTTGCATCATGACAAGTAAAGCGCCAACTTTTGCTTAAATGTCACATTATTATTATTTTTTTCATAATGCAATACTTTTTTTTTTCGCTTCTTTGCGCATATTCAGGTCATTCAGACCAGTGATACTATTTTTTTCTTACAGCTTTTCGAAAGTTGAAGTTTAATTATAATCACCGGGTATATAGATTAAAATCAATCTTAAAAAACGAAAAAGTATTTTTTTCATTCGTTTATTAACCACGATGCTTCATTCTATTGCCATTGTGTTGATACTTGAACTTAAATGTGTAGTAACAAAGGATTTTTAAAATATCTGAGAGTTTCGTAGAATCTAACTCTGTAGGGAGCAGATTGGGTTGGAGACTTGGTGTGGTTGGGTTGAGATACTTGAGGCACAGGTTAGAGAATTCGCAGCTTTATTGACACATGCACGAACACCCCACATATACAATTGGAGACATGCAATATTTAACACGTTTAAAATAATTATAGATTCATGAAAGGACCCTAAGCAGGAAAGATATGGGCATGGGCAAGGTGCACGAAATATCATTTCTCACTGGTAAGAGTCTGTAAGCTAACCAATGCGCTGGGGTGAGCTAAATATATTTCCTCTAGGGATGGGTGACTATAAACTAAACTTTTCTCAGCGGGAGAGAAAGTTACTCTGTAGTCCCACTCAGGTAAGGAAGTACTGTATATAGATTAAAAGGGGGAGATGGAAATTATTTACTCTAGGCCGACTAACCATTTCTCCTGAATGCCACAAGTGGCTCTCTTGCCAGTGCACGAATGCAACTCTATTTAAAATAATAAATGTACATTGTATAATCAAATATCGTGCCTTGTTTTTCGAAATCTAATGCTTACAAATCAACGACAATAATAGTTAACAATCGATTTTTTAATTACATTCAAATTTAATATTTTATATTATATTTTAATTGATAAAGAAAACCAGTTTTCAAACTACCAACAGAGTTTTCAGTCTGAACGCAATCTTTCCTCCATACTATAACATCATCGTATACAAAAAAGTGGATTACTTAACTATAAAATCATTGGTTATTGATACGGATTATAGTAGATTCAGAGTTACACAGGCCATGTCACAGGAAACATGTTACTACACTAAACTACACTACATCCGTTAGAAATATGCTAGAAAGTGTAGCCTTTATAAATGCTCAGGATCGAGTGACAGATTAGAGTAAACATGGGAGACCTCAAGATAGCCTGATCCTCAGTCACAATTTCCACCAAGTGAATTCTTTTTCAAAATCAGCAATCCTTGCAAACAACGAAATCGAACTTCACTATTCTTGCTTAATTGTAAAAGTACACTCTCAGAACCCTGAATAATATAGAGTGTGTCCCGAAATTTACTCAAGATTTGAATTCCTAAACACCCTAAATAGTCTGGAATATTCCGTAATAAAAGAACTGATTTCCCATCAAAAAGCACCTTATAGGCTCGGTGTTCGAGGTGGGGGGAATGTGAGTATACCAAATTGTTTTCTAAAACAAAACCACTTGTACCCTTTATTAAAAGCGTTATTTCTTGCGTGTATTTTGGGACGCCCTTTATAAAGTAGTAAACTCTAAGCATTTAATTATAAACTTCCATCCTTCGATCTTTTAACAGAATTTCTCGTCTATTTATGTAGTTAATATAATTATAAATTTTAGGACATTGAAAATCACTTGTACAAAAGCATAATTTCAGCAACTGCACAATATATAATCCAAATCAAATTAAAGAAACTGAAAAGGAAATTAGATTTAATAAATAAATAAATAACTAAAATAAGCCCGACTCGTGACTCAATGGCACCACGCACCGCTGGTGAGCATGAGGGCAGAGGTTCATTCCGTTGGCGTTGTTGTAGATACTGGTTCAAAAAGAGAGGAGACTCGATGGCGTTTGGGATGTTCAACATCTTGCCTTGTCAGTCGGACTACCTGGGAAGAGTTTTCCGGGTTTTCTCACATACAATAAACACATGCCGAGTAGTTCCCCCTAAAAGTTCTCTCGGGAGCACTGCCCTCCTTCCTTAGCGTCACGGAGCCAAGTCAAACTCCCACCTACGGATGCTCCATCACAAAAGTAGCTGCCCCGTCTCCTTTCTCTCCTTCCATGTGACCAAACGGGTTCTCGGACTTGGTTTAGATGTTGCTGTCTACCAAGTGGGATAAGAAATAACAAAAACATAAATAAATTAAAAGACAGGTTAGCATTAGAATTCTGTTAGATTTTTTTTTTTCAATGTTGTAAATCACGTTTCATCGCGTTGGCCCATGATCTCATTAAATTGATCGTCATCTCTGTAATCTGTAACATCATATCTGTGGGCTAACATTGTTCCCTATAACAATATTGGAAAGTAAGCCATCTGTTTTTTTTTTATCCCACTTCGTAGATAGCAACATCTAGACCAAGTCCAAGAACCCGTGGGGTCTCACAGAAGGAGAGGAAGGGGGATCAGCTTCTGTTGTGATGGAGCACCCATTTGTAGAAGTCTCCGTGACACTGAAGTAGGAGGAAAATGATTTCCGGGAGGACTTCTAGGGGGGAACTATCCCGCATTTGCGTATCGTATGGAAGAAAATCCGGAAAACTCCCACCAGGTAGTCCGAGTCACGAGACAAGATGCTGAAAATCCTAAACGCCATCGTTTAAGATTTTCAACATCTAAACGTTTTTGAAACAGCGTCTAAACAAAGTCGCCAGTGGAAGGAACCTCAGCTTTCATGCTCACCATTAGCTCACGTTGGTACTGAGCAACGAGTCGGGCGGCCTTTTGGTAATTCAAAATGGATAACCCGACCTGCCCGAAGGCTTACGGAAACACTGAATGACCTGATGCGCGACAGAACCCACTCAGGGCTACCAGGATTCCGCCTTATCCGGCTCCACGGATAGGGTGATATGTAATAAGTACAACACCCCCACCGCTTATGGCTGCCCGCAACTGGGCTTACTGTTACTCCAGGACATCAACGGCACGGGGAGGTGGATCCACTTCGCCCCCCTGCAGCCTTTTGGTAAAACAACCAAGAACATAACCTTAAATTGTATGTTCTCGGTCTAATTAACCTAAAGTGTGCAAACAATTATCATAGTGTGACCCCTTCCAAGAGCATGCATGCATTTTATTCACAACATGCATTTTCATATCCTATTAGAATAACCTAAGAAATTTCCATACATTCCGATATTCAAAATGAGACATCCTGACACATTTTCACCATGTCGACTTTGTTTCTACAATTATCGTAGCGCAGGCCATCAACAGGTATCGATCCCTCTTCCTTTAGAACGCTAGTTGTAGACAGAGCTAGACAAATTGATCGATTTAAAAAGAAACTGAAAAGAAGTTATCACAATAGCCAATAAATTAATAAATAAAATGTAAACACCATATGTATCTCAACGTGCTGGCATTTCTAACTGAACAAGAAGCAAATAAACGGGAATTTCCTCTATTATTACCAAACTTCTGGAAGGAGAATTGATTCACATTTTCTCACACGAGGAAGAAAAATTTCTCTTTCCAGAAACAAATTGTGATGAAGTTTCGGCTGACGGAAGCATCTGTCTACCCTTTTAAACTAAACTGAGTTTCCTTTTTTCATCAGTAATAACCAACAAATCGATATCAGTAGTAGTTGGTGCCGAAAGCGAAAAATAACGCATTTGATTCAAACGACTCATAATTTGTTTTAGGCAATTTGTAGCAATATTTGAAATATTGTTTGATGTTTTTCCCTTTTTCTTTAAAAAAGACTTTTAATGCGGTTGAAATTTCAGAAATATTCCTCTTAAAAAAATTAATATGAAAAAATGGAATGGTGTTTCTGTAATTTGAACAAATTTTGAAAGGTGTAAAATTTTTGAAAGGTATAATCATGAAAACTATTTATATATGCCGAAATGCATTGTATATATATATATATATATATTGGTATTAGATCTACCCATTAATATACAAGGTGATTATCCCACTTTCAAAATGCTGTAGAAAAAAGAACCACTCGTCACAATGAGTTCAAATTTGAACTGAAGATACTTGAAGAAGGGAGAAACGGTACAGCATCAAAAAAAAGTTCCGATTTTTTCCCATCGAATTTGGTATGACCTTGCCGTGGTAAATGGGCTTTCCACTAACAGTATCACAACTGTTGAATGACTTGGAAGTAATTTTTTCTGTCAAAAAATCGAAACAATCAAGCACATTGAACACTACAGTTGGTTTAATGTGGAATTCATGCCAAATACGTTGTAATTTAATATCATTGGCAGTCGAATAAAATATCATTGGCTGTCGACTTCACTTTCTTTATGTCGCCTACAGCGCCATCTATTAATACACTTTGGAACTTTTTTTTAATGCCGTGCCGTTTCCCCCCTCTTCAAGTATCTTCAGTTCAAATTTGAACTCATTTTGACGAGTACTTCTTTTTTCTACAGCATTTTGAAAGAGGGGCTTTAATTATCATCCACCTGTACTTCAAAATGCATTGAATACTTTTTTTATATTACATCTACCCATTAATATAAATTGATATTTTTATTATTTAAAACTCAGAAAGCAGGACACATTTAATGATTAATATATTAAAAGTTGTCTGAAATAAATACTTTTCACAAATATAAAGAAGTATGAATACTTTGTATACTGTATATAAACACAGAATTCTCGTTAGTGAATATTTTTCCTTTAGATATTATTTTCGATTTATAAATTTATTTTACTGAATAAATTCTTCAGTTGATTTTCATATAAACCTTCGTTTACATCTTGAACAGCTAAAATTATTTATTAACATATAGAAAATTATAATGAAAATAATTAGGTTTTAATTTATTTTCCATCCTATCTTTACAAATTTGCTCTCTTTACTTTACTTTTACTTTACTTTTACTTTACTTTACCTTACTTTACTTTAACCTGGTCGTTACAAATTCAGCTCCGGTCTTTACAAATTTCTATTCAGAAAAATGAATATCAGATTAATCAATAAATTGTAGTTTAATAAAACTGAAAAACACGCTTTTAGAGTTAATCAAACTAAAAAGTAAAAAATAATTGTTAATATAAGAATAAAATGACTGACGAGAAAATGAATGTCCTCTAAAAGCGTGGGGTGCTTTGTATGACATTTTAAAACTAACTCTGCATTTCGGAATGAAACTAGTGAAAAATTATAACGATTGATATTGCGCACCCCACGCTTTCAGAACAGTGACATTCATTTTCTCGTCAGTCATTTTATTCTTACATTAACATTTTTTTTTTTACTTTTTAGTTTGATTAACTCTAAAAGCGTGTTTTTTAGTTTTTTTAAACTATTAATTTATTTTTTAATTTTTAGTTTGATTAAGTCTAAAAACGTGTTTTTTAACTATGATATTTAAATGAGGTCCCGGTACGGAGGACTGGAACTATAGTTCTTAGAATAATTTAATTGTGAGTAAAACAAAGGTTAAATGCGAATATGTCGAGCCAGCCAGGATTCGAACAGGAAATCTCCTGATCCGTAGTCGTGCGCGTTGTGCCATTGTCCCACGTAGGTGTGAATGTCTTAGGTACTTTCATTCTACATGGGTTAAATAGCTCTTCAAAAGTTTAAAATAAAATCACTCATCCTGGCGATCCTAATCATGATGAAATAATAAACTTATCAAAATATTTTAGTGTCGTCGGTCCTTGATAAGTCTACAACGTTTAAATTAAATCTGATCTCTTAAAGTAGGGCAAAATCGAGCCCAAAGAGTCAGTTACAGACAAACAAGCATAGAGGTGAAACTAATAAAAGCGTATTAAAATAACATAGGGTATTCGTAAACTGCGCTAACAATCTCTCATAGAGAAGCCAATACCCATAAAGATAAACAATAGTTACGGTAGGCCCGACTCGTGGTTCGGTAGTAACTCTCACAACTGGTGATCACGAGGGCTGAGGTTCAATTCGCTGGATAAAAATATAATTTAATTAACTCATTTTATATTAAATTAGTGTTTTGAATCATTTATGTCGTGATTTCGTTTTTCTCCTTCACATTATCAAGCCTCTGTGGGCTTTCGAATTTGCATTGATATAATTGTGGTGTTCGCATGTATTGATTGATGAGTTATTGTGGATCACAAAGTAGATTATCTTTAATGATGTTTAGATGAGTCGTGTTTAATGGGTTAGTATTGCTAATGGTTGTTGAGGATTTTCATGGGAGTTAGGAGTTTAGGAATCTCCTTTAGGTATTTAGATACCAACACAACACAAGTGTCACAGCATTAACCAGAAGCATTTGAGGATGTACCACATTTAGTAAAAGATAATGCTTGCTTGTGCCTGGTTTTCTATTGAATTCTGATGAGCCAATCAACTGCATCGGTCTATGTTACTGCTTTTCATTGGTTTGGTTTGGTTTGTCGTTGTAAGGTCACTTTTTGCTTTCATCTGTGGTCCCGGTCTAATATGATCGTAGAGCGTTGCGGGGGCATTGTTACTCCGCATCCGTGGCTTATCTTCAAGTTACACACGTCTCTGTGCAACGCACGTGTCTGTGCAACGCTTGCCTTAAGGCATCCAAGACCACGCTGTCTAAGTGTTTGCTAGCTGCATTAGAAAGAAAAAAAATGCTTTTCATCTGAAATGTGCATCTTGCAAATAGTGCTCTGGAGATTTGTTACACTACAAAAAAAAAATGACATCAGAAGTAAAAAATTGCGTTTGTTAAAAGAGTTCCAAAGTGATATCTTTTCTGAAACAGTGAAATGCCACCCTAGGTTCCGTAGTCAGTATTGATCTTCTCAACGGGCACTGTCGCCTCTCTTAATTTGACAAAAAAAAAGTTGATGAGCAGCCTTTACAAACCAGTTGGCCACTACTTCTTATTAACTACTGCTGCGCACGGACGGGATAATTGATGAGGATCCAGAATGAATTAATAATAAAGGGGAAATGACAGTGCTTGAATGAATAAAAAAAGACAATCGTTTGAAATTTACCAATTATTTAAAAAAGACACTATCATAAAAACTGTATTAAATGGAAACTGCTTATAAACGATTCATACAAGGAAAAAAAATAAAAGAATCCTCATAATCGAGAAGGTTCTTTGAAGAATCCTCGCGATTATGAGGATTCTTCAATTTTTCCGGATTCTTCTTCAAAGAATCTCGCTACATTTTACTATTGACCAATTCACCGATTTCCACACATTTTTGATCGCTTACTCCAAAAGCGAAAATAATTAAAAGGTATATGTATAAGGTAAAGGTGTAGGTGTATGTCTGTATGTGTGCATGTATGTATGTGGAGGCGTGTGCATGTATGTGGAGGCGTGTGCATGTATGTGGAGGTGTGCGTGTGCATACATGTATATATGTGTGTGTGTGTTTTAATGTATGTGCGTGTACGTATAGTGTATGTATGTATATGTTTGAGTATGTAAGCATATATGTGTATATGTGTATGTGTGTTTATGTATATATGTATACGTATAGTGTATGTAAGTATATGTGTGTATGTACGCAATGTGTATATATATATGTGTATATGTATATATATGTGTAAGTATAATATATGTATTTAGTGTGTGTATGTATGATACTTGTATATGTATATGTATTTTTGTGTATGTGTATATGTATATATATGTGTACGTATAGTATATGTATCTATATGTGTGTATGTGTATGTGTGATGTATGTGTCTATGTGTGCATGTGTATGCATGTATGTGTATGTGTGTATGAATGTATGTGTATGTGAGTATGAATGTATGGTATGTGTGTATGCATGTATATATGTGTGTGTATAGTCGAAAATTAAATTATTTATAAATTTATTTCAAAAATATACATCATTTAAATTAAATTAAAAATGTACATTTTTAATTAGAATTTAACGTGAGCCATATCATACGCTCGTAAGTGGTCTTGACCCTACTTCTTTGGCGCGCACCCAAATATTGAGACCACCCACCCCACTTTCGAGAACCACTAGTCCCATCAACCGACTCCATCTCTGAATGTCTTTAGCATGGCCATGGTAAGTCCACGACCTCTTATATATACATGCATACAGCATCAAGGTTGAAAGGTAGGTAAACTTTAAATGAACAATGTTACTTATGTTCAGGGCTTCAGACATTATTTCTAAGACCTGCTACTCGTTTGTATCGGGAGAGGAACAGCTTAAAATGCTCGATAGTTAAGAAGCCAGTCCTCCTAAAGGTGAGCGGTTCTTTTTTATTCCCCTGCCGACCCAGATAGCCGGGGAATCAGACGGGAATCTCCAAGAAAGCCTGCCCTGACCTACTTCCCATCGACGGCCTTTTTTTTTCTTTTTTAAAGAAATCTTTGTTTTTAGTATTCTTTTTATTTTATCGCTATTTGTTTTCTAAAACTGTACACAGCGTCTTGTAGAGGAAAAAAAGGCAAACGCATTTAATTAAATAAATAATTGGGAGAAGAAACTTTTATCGATAATTCAGGTAAATTTATTAGCTATTATTATTATGATTATTATTTTAATTCAAATTATTTAAAAAAAACCTTTTTTTCGGAATTATTGACGATGCTGTCGTGCCAAAAGTTCTTAGGGTTTCCTCACTAATTCTATTTTTGAAGATAAGTTGTTTTAGCTTTGTTCTTAGATTACCTCACTGAAAAATTTGTAAATTCATCAGTAAGGAAACTTAAGAACATTTGGTATGACAGTGTCGTCAATAATTCCGAGAAA
This sequence comes from Caerostris darwini, assembly GCA_021605075.1. Lineage (NCBI taxonomy): Eukaryota > Metazoa > Arthropoda > Arachnida > Araneae > Araneidae > Caerostris > Caerostris darwini. Next base: position 114,982 of record BPLQ01008081.1, on the reverse strand, counting down.
GGTTTTTTTTTTAAATTAAACTTTAAATTTTTAATTAATTAGAAATTTTTTAAAAAAATTTAAATTTTAGTTTATTTTTATTTTTTTAAAAAGATTTAGTTTAATACTTTAAAATTTCTAATGGAAAAAAATTCGAAGTCATAAAAATTTTCTGGTGAATGTTCAAATGCAGCATGATGAAAGCTGCAGTTTATGTAACTCTGTTTTGAATGTTGATTGTTCGCCATTAATTACTGCATATATGGACGATAAATTTTTTTTCATAAATTCATTCTTCTTCAGTGGCTCAAGAGCCCCATGGTGGGCCAAGGCTGTCTGACTATTTGCAGATTTGGAGACAAGAGATGATTTCTTTTTACGGGGTAAGGTTGTCTGCCCTACGCCCAACGCTCTACTGTCATGATAGACAGGAACCTACGGTTTAAAGTAGATTTTGAACCACTACAAACATCCAAGGCACCGACGGGACCCGACACTTGTGACACCAGAGAGATGGTCACTCGACCATCATTTCCCTTTATATTCATCAGTTTTCTAATTTGCTAAATTTCTGACAGTATATAATGAATGAAACTCAACCAAACAAAAAATTAATTGCATTATCTTTTTCTTCCATTATAAAAATTCTTTCTTGATTTTTCTAAAAAAATGTTTGAGCCTTCTCAACGACCAATGACCTTCCAGGCTAACGATTCAGCTAAGTCATCTCGCTGAAATATTGTAGTCACTGTTACAAAACATTCAACTCGTGTCAATATTTTTTTAATTTACTCCTACAGATGAGATGCTGCTTTTAATTACTTACATAAAACACATAGTTTTTGACATCACTGGTAAAATTTGCATATTCCTAATTTTGTAAACATTATAATCTTCCATTTTAACCTCTTCTATTTCATGTTTGTTAAAAAAATTGTCAATTATAGGGTTATTTCGTACCGAACTCACATTATCCCCTAATTGTTTTGAGCAGTGAACTTATTAATTTATGTCATTTTTGTTGTATATTATAGTTTATGGAATAAAAAGATCGCTTATCTTTTGGATGGATAACTTACATCTTTAATCAAGACGCTATGAAGTCTCTTTATATATCTGCGCTTTGACAGTATTAAAAAAAAAGTAAAAAATGTAATAAAAATATAATCTGCTGGGCCAATATACAGATTACCAGTAAGATGTAAAATTGAATATAAGAACAAAACAACAATCTTAAAAAAATAAATAAATAAACTATAGAATTCCAAGAGATTTTCTTTATTTTAAAAATCTCATTTTCACTTTGAAATAAAATTGTATTTGCTTTCACCAGCAGATATTTTAAAACAATTCTACATTATTTAATTATTTAATCATATAATTATTAGCTCTTTAAAAATTTTTTAATAACTTTAATTTATAAAATATCTCTTTAAAAAAATTTAAATATATCTAAAAATCTCATAAAATAAATTTTTTTAAAAAATATCTAGTTAAGAAAATTTAAATAAATATTATGCATATAAAGAAATTTAAATATTTATAAAAATCTCGGGAAAGAAATTTTTAAAAAATGTCTTGAAAGAAATTTAAAAACATTGAAAGTCGTCAAAGAGACTGCCCAAACAAAACAGAAATTTAAACCATATATTTTATGAGTAATAAATTAAAATTTTCAAATTCTTGCGAAGTATGCCCTACCACATTCCTTAACAGCTTTGTTGTAACCTACACATATATAATTTCAAGAAAATGGGTGGCGAACAATTCTTGATCTTTCGTTTCAAGAAAGAAAAAAAAATCAAAAGTGGCACTTAACAAATTCATAAATCTATATGTAAAAGCATATATTTATATATATTTAATTTTTATAAATATTTTATTAATTTTATATATATTTAAATTTCTTTCACGAGCTCTTTATAAATATACAACCATACATTCTCATTCGTTTCTGGCAAATATCTCTAGAATCATTAAACACACATCAGATAGAATTGTGCGCCAGAATCTCTTTTATTGAAAAACAAAATCCAATTCTCATAGCATTTCTCTCCCTCGATACAGAATCAGCTGTTTCATAGTCTCTAAGCACTCCTCTTTCACGTGCACAGAAATCTGAGAGAGGAAGAAAGGATGAGAGTTGGCTGACCTTTTCTCATCCCGACTCTCTTTTGTTGTGCCATCCCAGTCTGTGAGTGATGGCACTTCATTCCCATCCACGTGCTACGACATGCGGCCCCCGATAAAGGATGTGTTGACAAACCAGCCTTCCGCAGAAAAGTGGTAAAAGTGTGGCCTCCGATTATTCACGCGATTGTCGGAATAGGTAATGAGAGCCCTATCGTCATAGTGGATGTAAACTTTGCGGGGAATTTATTAAAGGAATGTCTAAAACATGGCATGAGTCAATAGAACTGTTTGTTTAATGTGGGTCTGCTAAATATGTTCCGAAAATAGAGTGTCCATGTTTCTTCATGTGAATAACAGGCAATGAATCATGTTTGAAATCTCTCGTGTATCGAAATACTTTGCTGTTTGTTATCTACACTACCAGACAATGAATTTTAAATAATATATTTTTTAAGCTAATACAAATCATTTCTATTTTAATTCGATTTTAGACAATGTTAAATAGACATATAAAATATTTAGTTCCTGACTCGTGGCTCAGTGGCAACGGGCTCCGCTGGTGAGTATTAGAGTTGAGATTCCATCCGCTGGCGGTATTGTTGTAGACATTATTTCAAAAACGTGTAGGTACGATGGCGTTTGGGATGTTCAGCATCTTACCTCGTGAGAGTTAACCGAATTCTATCTCTACGATACGCGAATGCAGGGTAGTCCCACCTAAAAGTCCTCCCGGAAGGCACTCCCTTCTTCTTCGGCGACACGGAGCCAAATCAGACTATCTAAGAGTGCTCCATTACAACAGAAGCTGCCCCATTTTTTCTCCTTCCATGAGACCACACGGGCTCATAGACTTGGTCTAGATGTTCTGTCTATCAAGCGGGAAAAGGGGAAAAAAAGGGGATTTAGGTTCAATCCACTAGCAGCATTGTTGTGTCACTCTTTCAAAATCGTGGAGACTCGATAGCATTTGTGATGTTCAGTATCTTGCCTCGTGAGTCGGACTACCTGGTGGGAATTTCCGGGTTTTCACTCATACGATATGCAAATGCGGTGTAGTTCCCCATAAAAGTTCTCCCGGAAGGCACTGCTTTCCGTTTTCAGCGACTAGGAGCCAAGTCAGAGTTCTACCTAGGGGTGCTCCGTCACAACAGAAGATATCCCCTTTCCCTCCATCCCTGAGCGGACTACTCATGGGATGTCCGTCTGCAGAAGATCTCTAGGCAGTGTCCTGTAGAGAGATTTCCATTGGGGGGAGGGGCGCAGACACTGCAGGACCCCGAGTATGAGTCCCGATAACAGATATTTAATGCAGCTAAATTACAGTACATGGCCTGATAGTGAAGTGGCCAGCACTCTTGAGCTCGGTACCATAGCATTTAAGTTCCGGAGGGTGCCATGGGTGCTTATAGTGGTATTTAAACCGTAGATACAGACCTAATATGACTGTAGAAAGTAGGGCTGACGACACTACCCCGTAAAAGAGAAAACGTTTCAGGTCTCGAAATCTGCCAGTAGGCAGACGGCCTTTGCCCACCATGGGACTGTTGCGCCAATGAAGAATAAACTATAATACATATTATTTATCAAATTAATGCTTAAATAATTTAATTAAAAATTTTTTTTTCATTGTGAAAAATCAATATCAAGATTCAAAATATTGATTCAAGATTCAAGAATATCAAAATTCAAGAGATAAAATCAAGATGATATTATTAATCAAGATTGATATCTACCATTATTAATTCATAAGAAAAACACTGTAATGTTGTTAATTCGATCATTTATACTTAAGAAACAACATTTATACTTAAGATAATTTTATAGAATCATACCAAGGAACCAATGACATTGCATATGTAATCCATCAAACGATTCAATGCTCATTAATAAAACATATAAAAATTGCTTTTTATCCATCACTTATTGTGCAAGAAAGTTCAAAACCGAGTCAAGTGATAACACAACATGATCTCATATTCATTTAAATCCTAATCCCGTTACACTTAGTGAAGAATATTTTTTCACTGGCAGTTGTTCTGGAAATATCAAAATTTCTGTATTCACTAAAAGTGTTTGTGTAAAATTCATGGGCTTAACCATGGACACGGGTTTACCATGAATAAATGAGCTTAAGGGTAGCGAATATAGTTCGATGAATACTGTAGCATTTTTCCTACAAGAAGAGATACAGCATTTCCATTCACAGGGGAAAAGAATGTATATTCTTTAACAAGTGCATAATAACAAGCATTCACTCAAATCTAACAGTAGATAAGCAGTGTCGTTAACATTTATACTACATGCAATTAGTGTTTTGTTCTAATGAGAACAACCTGTCACTCAAATCTGACAGCAAGATAATCAGTGCCGTGGATAATGATATCTCATAAAATTAGCGATTATCTGTGCGACCTTCGCAGGTCGAAACAATTACAAATGGGATATGGATGTCATGAGTTGCTGCACCGTGATGGGTGATAGACCATCTGCTGAGGAAGTGTCCACTCCAATGAGAAATGAAGGGAAGCTTACCTCCGCCCTCTGGGAGGATTCTTTTAAAGGGAGATTTTGGGAGAAAAAGAATGTTCTCCGACGAATTGAGAAGAAGAGTTGCTATTTTTATTTTCTGTGAAGTGGCTGAACAAGCCGAAGATTCCATTTACTTATAAAGTAAGACCCTTGTGGTTTCGTGTGATAATTAAGGTCTACCGCAGACAAAGTGCATTAAATTCATCGTAGACTCGAGAACTCTGAAAGTGAACTTGGAGTGAACTGCACTTGTGAATTAAATTTATATCTTTAATTTTCATTTTTTTGTAAATAATATAATAACCCAGAATATATATATATAAAAATCTTGTAAATAAAATGAAAGTGTTCCCATGAACCTGAAATTGGCCTCTTCTTGAAGGCGTTATAGGTCTAGTAAAGGCCGAGACGTTACCATATTTTCATTAAAAAATTTTTTTTTTTAATATAATAGATTCGACTATTTCTGTAAACAAGATTAGTTTTTCAAATTACTACAAAAATATTAGTTTAATAATAATATAGATAGATATAGAAAGAAAGCTGCAATTATTTTCTCTCCTTCAAATTATATTTGTAAAATGGAAATACATTTGTTAAATTTTTTTCTGGAGTTTGTTACCATTCGTTAATCCATTTGATTGATTTCTCTTAATGAACATTTGCTAAAACAGAATAAAATTTTAATGAAGTACGTATAGTTTTAATTAGATGGTTATTGAAAGCAATTTCAAACTTTTTTGAATCAGATAGAAATTGACTATTTGTAGACTATTTTCAGAAAAAGATTTTAAAATGTTTTCTTTTAAAGTATTTAAAACCGAGAACTTAAATTAAAAAAATAAATAAATCACAAAATTTACCCTTTTTCAAAGCCTGAAACTTAAAACGAAAAGATAGCGTTTTTGAGAACATCTTTTCTTTATCTCTACGATAACTAAAACACAATGTATTAATAAAATAAATTATTCAAGTTTTTTCATTTAATCAGAAAAAAATAGTTGACAAATTCTAAAATTATTTAACCATCATGAATTTAAAAATATCTAAAAAAATTAATTTTTTGGATTTAGTGAATTAAAATTATCAATGAAAAAAAAAAGCAGATCAAAAAAGATTTTATTTCACCTAAATTTTAAAAAAATATTTGAATTATTTTTATAATCTTTAATAGTAATGTGTCAATAAATCTAATATTCTTTAAAATTTTCTTACATTAAAAAGAATCGTTTATTGATCAAATTAAAAGACAAATGATTTTTAGTAAAATTTATTTTCAAGTTTTTAAATTAATATACTTCATTACAGCATTCGTATACTGAGTCTTCGTAAAAATTTAACTGTTCTAAAAATATATATATTAAAGGTTATACATTTTATAATTTAATTTTTATTTTCATTTTTAAGATAATTTGTAATAATACTTACGGAAAAATTCCTTTTAAAGTAAATAATTTAAATAAATAAAAAAATAAGTAAATAATTTTTTGACAAAAAATTATTTTTTCCCTCACTCTCTCTAAATTTTAAAATCTAGTTTTATTTATGAGATGTAAAATAAGTTTTCAATGAATAAAACAGTCTAAAATTTTCAGATTATAATAGAAAAGAATTTAAAAAAAGTTCTACAGAAAAGTAAAAGGGAAAAAAGAGTACGAGAGAAAAAGTTTTAGTTACAGCTCAATTAGAGTACGAAAGTCAAAGAATGTTACTTTTTATGGAAACTGAAAGTAAATATTCACAGGATTTTAAATTAGTTTTATATTATGTTAATAGATGGCAGCACTAAAGTATAATCTATGATATAGTGATGTTATTAGTCGCACTATAACTTTACATTGACAGAAACATATAAATAAAGGCTTTAAAGATTTAGCTGGATAATTTAATACAAGAAACAAATTTACTGTGATATCTGTAATATATATCTATTTTCTACATTTTTCTTCTCGCGTGAAAAATATCTCTTTACATAATATCCTTACTTTAAATATTTTTTGATCTGATTGAATTATTTTTATTTTAAATTTAAATTTAATGAAGCGCTAAATGAACAAACAATTACCTTGATGTTATATTAATACTAATAGCAAAAAAAATATTATTTTAAAATAATTTATTACGTTATCAAATAATGAGAGATATGTACAGTGCAACTCAACTTTTAGCCGGTTTGCTGTTTATAAACCAATTTTAATTTCTGTGCAGTCAAAACGTGATCTCAAAAGAACGCATTAAATCAAATTAAAACTTGTTTTTCAAAATGTCTCAAAAACGAGCTCATGAATTTGTAGATCACTCTTCTGATGAAGAAGAGGAAAAATCAAAGAAAAATGTTCCAATGCATATAAAAAAGCAAGATAAACGATTGATAATCATATTAGAAATGGCTAATTTGGAAACTGTAAAAGTAAATTCTTTTCTTGTTATTTCTTTATTTTACTTAATTTTGCACATAAATATATAAAAATGTATTACAATAGGTTAATTTTATGCTAAATACAACTACGATCGTCATTAATTATTTTTATTAACAGGTTTTCTCATTTTTATCTTAATTTATCATATTATCAATAATAATTTTGTTAACTTTTGATAATGTTAGTAGCTGCAGACATTAAAGTTAAGTTTATGACATTTGTAATCATCATATTGCTTCAATTTAAATCCTATTTATATATTATTTGTATTAATCTGACTACCAGTAGTTTTGCTCAACAGTTTCAAATTTTCTACCCTAGCTATTGTAGCAAATATTTTAAAAAATCTTTGTACTATACTTACTATGTATGCTTACATAACTTTATTATGTTGAATAGCAGAGCAATCGTAATCTTTTATAATGATGAATTTCACTTTTATCCATAGTAATGGGGAATTTTACTTTATCTTTATTAATAATGACTTTTTAAAAAATGAAGTGCAAGAGCAATAAAAAAATTGTAATCATAAGTTCAAAGTCTCAATGTTACCATAAATTATGCTTAAATATATGTTCAAAATGTTTAAGAAATTTCTATTAATTAGAACTCGATTAACTCTTTTAATTTATCAATTTATATTAATAGATTAAATTATATAATATGAAAAATAGTAATACTTTTCAGAAAATTTCAGCCAAATCACCATTAATGGGAGTAAAAATTTGGAAATGGAAATTAATATGAGAGTGGGCTAACACAAGTGATCAGTCTTTGATATTAATATGCATTGAAGTTACTATGAACAATTAATCGCTGATATGTATGTACATAAGACAGATTTAACTTTAACAAAACAACTGCAGGGATATACTATTTAAAATATTTCATATAAAAAAACCGAATATCTTGCATGTAAGTGAACGATTTGATAGAATCATAGTTTAGGGAACCCAGGATGTAATGATTTTTTTTTTGCTGCTATTGCCAAGGGGTCAAAAAGAGATTGGATGCTCAATTAAAAGCAACTCTACAACAATGTTGCATTTACAACAGCTTTATTTTTTGTACCTGTTTGTGCAATAAAATGTCAAAATAAACAATAAAATAAATTTAAAAAATTTAAGAATTAAAAATCAACGTTAATACTTTTGTTAAATGTTTATGTTACCATAGTTTAGAAATTAATGAAACATAAAAGAATTTTCTATGAAATAATAACTTTTACTTTACCTTCACTGTACAAGAGAAAATGAATGTAAAATTAACAAATTTAATGAACATTTTGAACATGAAATACTAAATTTTAAACTAATAGCATTTTTAAAAGCTTGCATAGAATTAAAATTCTTTTAACCTTGCTTGTTATTTATGTGTAGAATCATGAATAATATATGTTACGATGGAAATTATTAATTAGATAATTTTAATTAATAAATTGCCATAATGGAAATAAAACTATGTTTGGCATTATTATGAAATTTTTTTAAGTGTAATTTATAATAGTATATTTTTAACCAACAAATGACATTGTTGGTTATATTTGTTGTATAATTTGATATCTGTTTTGTTAGCCTATTTGTTAAAAAAATCTTTAAATTCCTTATAATTTGTAAAAAATTTTTTTTTAAATCTATAAATTTGAACTTTTCAGATTGGAAAGGATCATGAATTATTAAATAGTGAAGATCATATAAGTATGTTGAAAAAAAGGAAGGATGGTAAATTGTGTCGTCCAGATATCACTCACCAGGTACACTTTATCATATATATATATGTTTATCAATTTTTAATATATTCATTACTTTTCTGCTATATAGAAAAAATTTTGTAATGTTAACTTTTCAAAAGCAAATTTTATTTAAAAAACCAGCTTTACTTTTTAAAAAAATGATAAACAAGGTAAATGATAGGTAAAAGAAAAGATTTCAAATTTTTCATTTAGAGATTTGTTTTACTTTTTTTTTGTGTGTGTGTGCATTGCATTTATTTAACATACATTTGATTTAAATTATTTAGTCTAAAATAAATCAAGAGAAAAATGTATGAGGTGGTTTAAAAGATGATAATCTTTTGTTCTTCCATAAATCTTTGTTCCCTAAATTTTGTATGCTTTTTGTATTTAGTACATGAATTTTTAAAAATATCAATGAATCTTCACAGATTCATGAATTAATATAATTTCTTGTCTGAGTTTAAAAATTCTGTACATTTTATGAAATTCTGTAATTATATTAAGTTTCATTATAGCAAATACATTTAAATGATACATCAAATGAATTATAGTATTTTTTAAGCTAATGAATAAAATAGGAATCTTGTTAATAAAAAATTTTCTTTACAGTGTAAAATTAAATTCATTTAAAAGTATATGTATATATAAATGAAAATGTGTTGTGCTATTTAGCTACATAATTTTCACTACATTTAAGCATTTATTATAAGCTGCATCAATTTATCAAATCCTTTTATAAAAAATTTTTCAATGTATCTTTTGTAGGTTGTCATATTTCAGCTTAATTTTGTATATGTTTCAAGCAAATTGAATTATACAATATTAAATATTTTTTATCTTGCATTTTTAAAAAAATGCTTGTTTCATTTGTTTAAAGACTAATCTGTCTTATAACAAATCTTCCCCCCCCTCCCTCAATAATCTTCTGGTTTGATTTTTTTCCCAATAATAAAAATTCTTGTTATTAGCTAAATTTATACATCCATAATTATTTTTCTAACATAGAAAAACTGATCTATGAAACAAAAATTGTTGCATAAAGAAATTACTTATTAAAAAAATATTTCGTTTATCAATTTAAATTTTAATTAACTTAATTTTGTGTAAAAAAATGTGTTTATATTCATTTTTTTTAATTAGCTCCATTCATCAAAAATTAATTTTTCTATACATTGGTGCTTTATAATATTTTCCCCCTGTTTTCCAGTGTTTATTGATGCTGTTTGACAGTCCTTTAAATAGAGCTGGCTTACTTCAAGTTTTTATTCATACTGAAAGAAACACTCTCATAGAAATCAATCCTCAGACTAGAATTCCAAGGACTTTCAAACGTTTTGCTGCTTTAATGGGTAAGTTATAAGCAGTACATTGATATTAAGTAATTAAATTGGTATTTTCTTTCATAAGAATTTAACAAAGTGAATTTTTTTAAAAAAATATTAAAATTAAATAATCAATATAAAATGCATGTTATATAACCCAGATGTCCATTGTTTGAGTAGATATCATATAATAATGTATCAAACTTCCACAATTTTTAACTAACAAAAAATTAATTGAAAATATAAAATTAGATTTTAAAGAATAATTAATTCATTGAAAAATTGGATTTCTAAGTTTTACAGTTTTTTAAGTTTTAGGAAATACAAATAGGTGATCACTTTATGTATATATTTAAAATTTGATTCTGTATAATGCAGGAAATGCAAAATTGTGTATTAGTTGGTAGAAAAATAAAATTTGACTTTTTAAACAATCAAATTTTTAATTAAAAAAACCAAATTTGAGGTAATTAAGAATAAAATTTATTTTCCTATCCTAATTCAAAATCATAGAATTTTTTTTATTATTCTCTACTATGTGTTATTTATAAAAAAATTTTAAAAAAAAAAGTAATGCAAGGTATAAAATTTCTCATTAAATGAGATTTTTATATGGTGTGATGGTATGCATTCCTTGCATAAATCTAATTATTGATCTTTTATTTAATTTTTATAACTTCAAACTATACAGTGTGCGCATAGAAGAAAATTACTTATTATTAAATTAAACTTGTATCATAGTTATTAGAATAGTATTGATGGCTAATTAGTAATAAATAATAAATTTTACTTCTCTGTTACTATTTTATATTTCTGAGATTTAAACTAAAATTAATGGCTTTTTTTTTCAGTGCAACTTTTATTTAAACTCAAAATTAGATCTTCTGATGGTAATCAAAGATTAATGAAAGTAAGTTTCTTATTTTATTTTATAAATTTATATTCTTTGAATAATTGTAATTTATTTTTTCTATGTTAGACATTTTGTTATGTATATTTAAAAAGTAAGCTACAAAATAATATAATTTGTCTGTATGTGTTTTCTTTTTATTAAATATTTGTTAATATTTCTTCAAATTACATGTAAATATGATTTACTTATTAGCTAGCATATCCCAAAAATTCTAAAAATCTACTATATATAATTCCCGTGTCACGATGTTTGTTCGAGATGAACTCCAAAACTAACAATCCGATTTTTTTTTTTTTTTTTTTTTTTTTTTTTTTTTTTTTTTAATGTGTGTTTTGGTCCAACTTGAGAGATAGCATAGTTTTTATTCAGATTTTTTTATTTAAATGCAAAATCGGTTAAAATCCAATCTTGCAACCCTGAATATTTCGCCAATTTTTTTAGGGTTGCAATACTGTAATTAGAGGAATTCGTAGCGAAATTTATATTATTTTTATGAGAAATAAATCAAATGTATGTAAGTATTACCTGATTTGATTATCAATATTTTTTTTATTTTCTAAGTTTGAATTGAAATTGGAATAAAATATATTGAATGAAAAGTTGTGAATCAAAACATTGAACTTTTCTATGCTTAAAGTTTGTCAAAATTTTTAAAGGATATATGTTGTGAACTGTTATTTCAAACACTGTGTGTTGTATTTGATTAAGAATTCTAAAATGAAATGTGATCTACAAGATATTATAATATAGACAATATAATTTTAAAAAAGATGATGAATTTTAGGATTTTTTGAAAAGTGTGAAAATGAAGTAAACTCTGCAATTATTTGATATAATGATAACACTAAAATTTTATAAAAGGTATTATAATAGTTGCAAGTTAAAAATCAAGGACATTTTATTTTAAAAACTTTTGTTATTTGAAAAACAAAGAATTTGAGTTATAAATTTGAGTGATTTGAATATAATTGTCGAAAAAAATTGATAAATAGTACTTTTAAGTTGGAAGTTATTTAAAGAAAACAAAACAAATAAATAAGTGTTTATATTAATAAAGGAGAATTTAAATCTCAATAAAATTTTTATGTATGTACATTTGTTTTTATTTACATTTAAAAGTTGGTTTTAATTATTTCTTATTTGAATTTTTATGCATTTTGTATTCATTCAAAACATCATAATACCATTATTTCTGTTCTAAATGCTTTGAAACTTCATGTAAAAGTTTTCTTTAAATGTATGAAAGGAATAGAACATGGAAATTAACCTAAATTCATAAATTATTTTTATTTTAGTTTTTAAACTACTAATTTTTGTAAATTTATAAAAAAAAAAGTTTGTGTCGACAAGTTTTAAGCATACAAAAATGTATAAATAATTAAGATATAAATTTGAAAACAGTATATTACCTACATAAGGATATTCCCAGCATAAAAATACTTGCAAAGAAAAAAACTATTCATGTTCTATTCATTTATTTATATTTGAATTATCAAGTTTTGCAACAATATCACATTTTTGCAATGTTTATCCATATTTTAAAGAATAAATTGTATAAAAAATAGTTAAAGTTGATATTTTTATGTGAAATTCAAAGGTTTTGAATATATTTAATCAAAACTCTTGTAAAAAGGCTAAATATTTTAAATCCAGGGCATTTCATATTAAAAAGCCTTTGCAAATAGGAGGAAGTTGTAAAAAAAAAAATTTGTCCACCAAATTTTAACTTTTTCAAAACAAAGCTCAGAAAATATTTAGAGCTTTAAGGAAAAATAAAACTATATTTTTTAATAAATAAGACTATGAACTTGATAATTCAATGGCATTTTAATATATTTACAACATTTTTAAAAGTAATATTTCTAATTAAATGTTGTTTTTAGCTTTTTCTTAGAATGAATTTTTATGCATTTTGTTTTCATGTGAAACACCATAACACAAGTAATTTTGATCCAAATGCTACAAAACTTTGTATTTATGTTTTTCATGAATGTTTACAGGGAATAGACCTCTGAAATGATTATAGCTACATAAATATTTTTTATTTTAATTATTAAACTTGGAATTACATGCAAATTTTGGAAGAATTTTGTGTCAACAGCTTTTAAACTAGCACAAAAAAATAAATAATAAAGATATAAATTTATCAGAGGTCTATTCCCTGTAAAATGTTAGTGCAAACAAATACAAACTTAGAAATTTAAAAAATATTGATTTGATTTTGAGTTATCATGTTTTGTAACAGCATCAATTTTTGGCCATTTTTACCCTTATTTTAGCTTATAAAAATTAAAAAAATAATAATAATGAATTTTTTTTATGTGAAATCATTATTTTTTAGATAAATTCGATCCAAAAATTTGTACCAAGATAAAAAATTTCAATAATTTCAAAAAAATTCCTTCGAAGGTGTTCGTGTACCTTAAACGATCGTTTGCATTTGTATTTTATTGTGAATTTTTTTAAGTCATTTATTATTATACCCCGATTTTATTTTAATAGTATTGTATTGTATTTTTTCAATGCGCATTCAGCATTGAAGCTGCCATTAGACATTCACAGTAAATCAAACGCAATGTGTTATATTATAAAAAAAAATTTAAAAAAAAGCGGAATGGCTGCAGTGTTGCAAAAAGGTTCAATTATTTTCTGGGATGATTGTACTATGAGTCATAAATATTCTCTTGAGCCATTTCACAGAACTATGCAAGATTTAAACGGCAATAATAGACTCTTCGGTGATGCTGTTTTACTACTATCTGGTGATTTCTGGCAGACATTACCAGTCATTCCTCGCTCTACGTTTGCTGATGAGATTAACGCATGTTTGAAACAATCATTTTTATGGAAAAACGTTGAAACACTTCGATTGACCATAAATATGCAAGTACAATTACACAATGATCCATTGGAACAAGTATTTTCAAATCAATTACTGGATATTGGAAACGGTACAATCAGACTACATCAAAATATGCAATGTATCCAATTGGCAGACAATTTCTGCTCTGTTGTTCATTCAAAAAATGAACTAATTGAGAGTGTATTTCCGGATATTCTTAATAATCACTTAGACCATAATTGGCTCAGTAATCGTGCAATTTTGGCAGCAAAAAATGTTGATATTGATGAAATTAACTGTCAAATACAAAATTTATTGCCAGGCAATCTGATGACTTTTGGGGCCTGAATGGCCGAGTGGCTAGCTCTGGCGCTCGGTACCACAGGTTTCGGGTTCGAGTCCCGGCGGTGCCATGGATGTTTGTAGTGGTTCGGAATCCACTTTAAACCGTAGGTCCCGGTCTAACATGATCGTAGAGCGTTGCGGGGGTATTGTTACTCCGCGTCCGTGGCTATCTTCAAGTTGCATGCACCTCCTGGGTAGTGCTAAGTGAGTAACGTTTGTGCAGCGCTTGCCTTAAGGCATTAAAGGCAATTGTCTGAGTGGTTGCCAGCTGCGTTGGAACTACAAAAAAAAATTGATGACTTTTAAGTCAATCGACACCATTGCTGATGAAAACCAGATCGTCAATTTTCCGATTGAATTTTTAAATTCTCTGGATATGCCAGGAATGCCGTCACACAATCTTCATCTGAAAATTGGTTCACCGGTCATTCTATTGCGTAACTTAAATCCACCAAAATTATGCAACGGTACACGATTAGTCATCAGAAGAATTACCAGAAACGTACTTGAAGCAACGATATTGACTGGAAAGTTTAAAGGCGAAGTCGTCCTGTTACCTCGAATACCTATGATACCATCAGAATCTACAATACCTTTCAAAAGGCTACAATTTCCAATACGTTTGGCTTTTGCGATGACAATAAATAAGTCGCAAGGGCAGACAATGGCTATTTGTGGCTTGGACTTGGAAAATCCGTGTTTCTCCCATGGGCAGCTGTATGTTGCATGCTCACGTGTTGGAAAACCATCGAATTTATTTATTTTGACGAAAGACAGATTAACAAGAAATAGTGTTCATCGCTTAGTTCTTAGTTAAATGAAAGTAATGATTATTAAAAATTAAATTAGGTAAAATAATTATAAAACAGTGTTAAAAATCAACATTATCTACCTCATTCATTAAATTAATAAAAATTAAACATTTTCTATTCGTTGAAGCTTAATTTGATCTTTTCATCATTCTTTACCAATCACTTCCGTAACAATACCAATTATTACAAGAAAGCCGCAGCAACGCATAGCCAGGTCTTCTAGTATAATATATATACCTGTCTAATAAAATGTAGATTCTCTCTAATTAATTAGCTTTAGATATGCCATATATATGTTGTTTACAGACATTTTTTTAAATCTGGACATTGTTAGATAAATGTTTATTGGATTTTAAGTACTACGGGCATTTAGCATTAAAGTACTAAAATTCGATAGAATATCTGTCAAGCCAATTTCAAAGAATGCACCAATAAAAGGGATCATTTTCCTGTTAAAAAAAACCTGTCATTGTTTGAAAAGCGGCTATGATAGAAGCTACATATTTGACTATGATGAAAGCTGTATATTTCTTTCCTGTTAAAAAAAAATTTGAGAAGCATAAATGATTAGAAGCTGCTCCTTCAAACATAGTGCTTGTAATCGCTGAATTACCACCAGTTGTCACATCATTTTGTGTATATAAGAGATCCATGCTCTCTTTCCCACACTCGGTTATATCTATTTTCATAAATAGTTAAAATAAGATTTGTAAGTTCAGAGCATAGTTATAGGTTGTACAATAATATTACTTAGTCCAATCACGCTCCAGGTCAGAATTTGCTATGATTGCATTAAATCAAGGTGTGATTTCGTTATTTTAGTGATCCTGGTGCTTTTCACTCAATAACTGCCTCATTTCTTCTTTAGCTGAATGATTTTTACTTACTGTTAATGTTGTTTAGGGAAAAAACATTCTTTATTCTATGGACAAATACACAATATTATTTAAATGTTTTGTTTTTCTTTTCTCTTTAGGTAATAAAAAATCCCATTACTGATCATTTACCAGTTGGCTGCAAAAAATTGTGCACATCCTTTTCTGCAACAAAAGTTGTTAGGCCCAGAGAACTGGTTCCATCAGATGAACCTATTGCAATTACTGTAGGAGCAATGGCTCATGGACAGGTAAGTGCTTTAAACATTTAAATTTAACTGCAACATATATTGAAAATATATTTCTTAATTTAAAAAAATAGTCTTAATATAATAAAAATATATTCCTTAATCATTTTACCATTAAAAACAAAAACTATTATATTCTTAGAACTTATTCGGTTTTACAGAATTGCAGTATTCTCTTAGTTGTTTGACAAACAAATCATCACACACTTTATTAATCAATATATCATACAATCTTAACAACTTTATTTTGAGTTAGCTATAGTTTACTCAAACCTATTATTCTTTCACCTATTTATCTCATCTTTAACTTCACATATGTATTACCCAATTGTCTTAACTTTTATATGCAAATTTAATATTATGTGAACAGAGGTATCAAAATTAATTTTTTATTCACTTTCAAATGATTCACCCAGTCTACGTTAGGAAAAAATCTGTATTTAAGAATTCAGAAAATTGTTCCTTTTGTTTCAATCGGTAATCTTACAGAAAAAAAATGAAAGCTTCCATTTTAGTGTCAATAACTGATAGCAATGTCAGTAATCTGTTTTACGTAATTTTTAGGAACATTTATATTATGTAAAATGGCATTTATGTGTAGTTTGTGTAAAATCTGAAGTTTTACTGCAAGTTTAAAAAAAATTCTCACTATTTTTTCCCTTATTTTAATATAATGGTGAAAAGTATAAATCTAATTAGAATTTTTTTTCCATAAATGTTTTATTTTGTTTATATTCTAGTTTTGTTAGCATATTTATACTATAATAATACTTCTTCTCCTCCTGTTATCCAACATGTATTTTATCCTGCTAATTTCAGCAAATTGTAAATTTAAAATTATTACTATTTCCATAAAATTGCAAAATAAAAGTTTATGTAAACTAAATTGTCATAAAAATGCTGAAAATCTTTCTTTTTTTTTAATGTTAAATTGTAGGAAAATTCTTTAAAAAGCATTGCAGTATTTATCAATATATAGCATACAATTTTTGTTTAGATTTATTATTCATGTTATTTCATTTATTCACGTTAAAAAAAAAAAAATTCCGCAATATTCAATAGGTCAATGCAGATTATGCAGAAGAGACTATTGCTATCAGTCAATATCCACTCTCTGCTGCTGGGACTTGTTCCAAACTATGTACTGCATTTGAAGAAGTATGGGGAATCCATTGATTTTTTATGGCATCTTAACAAATTTGTAAATAATACAAGAAAAAAATAATAAATATTTGTTTTTATATTTGTATAGCATTACACTAATTTATTTGAATAATTCAATTTTGAAGCAAATTTTTTCATCTATTAACCCATTCTTTTTCTTTTAATGTTAAACAGATTCATTTCTAATTGCAATTGCAAAACTATTTTTAAAAAATACCTGATGAAATTTTCTTTAAATATTTTTATTTCTAGTAATTCCACATTTACCTCACCATAATTTTCTATGTATTTTTAGAGCATCAAAAAACTTTTTTACGAGTTCTATATAAACTTTTCATGTCTTTTCTGTGTTTTAAATTTTTATAGTTTTTAGATAAATTTATTTTAAAAAAGTAATTCTTTATTTTTTACTATTCAGGTTTTTTTTTTTATAGTCATTTGCAAACAAATTAGCAGTCTGTAGTACACAATACTAAAAAAAAATACTAAACCATTCTTCTGAATATTGTTAAGCATTTTAATGGATTTAATAAGACAAGTAGATTTTTTTATATAGATTCTATTCAAATTTCATAGAATATTCTTATAACTTTTGAAACATCATTAGTAACACATCTCAATATTTATTTACACTAACTTTGGATTTAAAATAGATTCATAATTTTGTTAAAATTTCCAATATTTTTTACATATAAGAAATGTAATATGTAGTTTTAATAATTTTTTTTAAGATGTTCATTCCATTTTTTTAAATTAAATTTCACACAAATATATATTTTCATAAATATATTCTATCTTTTCATATTAAATTATATGTAAAAGTGTTTTTAATAATATATATTGTACACATACTGTGATTCTGAGTAGGCAGAAAATCGGAAACTATTATAGTAACTGTAAATCAGAGCAATTTTTTTCACAGTTTTTCTGTAACCACATTGTATTGCTTGATCTAGTTTTAAAGTAAGCTATTAAAGATAATCTGTCGTTCAGGAAATATTCTGACAACATATTACATTTAATATAAAGGGAAATTTTTATGACAAATTTGTATGGTATATATGTCAGAATTTAAAATTTATTTATTTATTTTTGAAATGGACAAGGTCAAATTCATATATTACAAGCATTTATTTGCTATAAATATAATAAAATTTTCTAAATTACTAGTTTACTCAATATTAATTTCATTTTAGTAATTTGAAATTTTAACTAATTCTTAGCAAATCTTTTAAATAAATGATACATTTATCACCTTAGTGATGAATCTATCATTTATTTAAGAGATTTTAAGATTATTTATATGCAAAAAAAAGAGAGAGAATGTGAATAACATTAAACTTTATTTATCTTTACATTTATGATGCCAACATATTGCACAAGCAGCACACACAATATATGCACAAGAAACAAATACAGCTCATACATGATGAATAACAATTCATAAGTGGCACACAAAAGCATGTATTCTCCCTCCCCCAGATACAAGAGTGACACAAATCTAAACATGGTGTTCACCTAGAAAGATTACAGAGAACAAATCATTTAACATGCCAGCTTTGGTTTGTTTTGAATATTCATTTTGGGACCACACAGTTTAGATTTAAAGTATTTAAAAATTAAGATAATCTTACTCCTATTTTAGCTCACTCTTTTTTTTTTTTTTTTTTTTCTTTTAATAAATAAAATTATTTTCCGTTTAACTCTTAGAAAAGCTGAAGAAACATTCTCTTCATTTTAAAAGAAAAATTTGCTTTACTAGTCTGAATGTATTTTAACTTTCATTTATTAAATTTAATATTCAATTTCTCAAACTGAATACAATTTATATTTTGGTCATGTAAAAAATAAATATTCATAATAGTTAACATTCAGTTTTGATTCAAGTAATGTTAGATCTTGTGTCTCAATATTTTGTTTTCAATTCTGTGATAAAACTTTTTATTTTATATAGGAATCTTGATAATGAAATAAGTGAACATTCTGTTTATTTTCTAAACTGTATTTAAATAAATAGGTTTGATGTTTCTTTTTGGAAACTTAAATATTTAATAATTATTTCTCCAGTATCAATACATTCTGATAAACATTTCCATATAGAAGAAAAATTGTTCTCTGTTTACATTAATCTACATATCTACAAAAAAACAACATTTGAAATAATAAAATACACATTTTTTTGTACAAACATATTATAAATGGGATTATACATTTTATCAACAGGTATTTCATTGCAAATTGACTACTTTACAAATTATATTGCTATACTATAGCTGCCAAAATACAAATTTTGAAAGTATTTCTTAAATGTTACATGATTCAAATGAATTTATACAACAGGGGTAAAAAAACCCATTCTTTTCATAAAAATTGTACTAATATTTTGCATACGACTTCAATATATTTCGCTTTACTTAGTTAAGCAGCAAGTTTAGTCCGATCATGGAATGGTAAACATTCGGCTTAGTGACAAAAACAGATGAATTAATGGCTTGTTAGGATGCTAATAAGATAGACATGTTGCAATATTGCTTCAAAAAAACTGTTATACAGTTAGTATGGATTTTTTTCATCAATTTTTTTCTTTTAATATCATCTAATCTGAAATTTTCTTTAACTTTTTATTGTAATTAAAATCCCTCTTAAATGAAATTTCCTCCCCTATATCATGCTACTCTTTTTGAATTCTGACATGTTCAGCTTGGTAATTTTCCATCCGATTGGTGGTTGGACAATAATTACTTTTTGTTTTTAATAATGAAATGCTACAGTGAAAATTCTTGACTTTGATTTGAAAACATTCAATTTTTGTTAGTCAGCAACGTGAACCATACACAGTAGGTTAACTTGCTTTTATTCTTAATTTATATAATTTTTACTATAAAAAATTTGTAATTTTCAAACATTATAAAGAATTTATAATTTGAACATCATAAAGAATTTATAATTTGCAATTTTATTTATAAATTTTCAAACTTGTTACCTTCTCAATTTTCAAAATAAATTTCAAGGAAAGAAAATTTGCTTTTATTTAATGAAAATGCCTCACTCTTCCGCAAGTTTTTAAAAAAATATTGCCAATGCACCAGTGCATTTTTCACCACTTTTTGTAGAAAACTGCATTATGGTAAAATCTCTTAATTTTTAGGAAAATTGGCAGCTATACTATGCATTTTAATAATAAACTTAACAACAAACAAATGTTAAAACATCCACTTCTATGTCAGGGCACTAAAGAGCAAGGATGAAGCAACAAAAACCAAAGAATTTGTTTACGGAACAAGCTCACACTGTGCCAAAAACAATGAAATAACACTCAGTGCTTGAAATGACTAATAGATAATATATACACAGTAACAGGTCTATAAAATGGCATTCACTATTTTTTCCACCTTCCTTTTTTTTTTTTTTTTTTTTAGATTTAAAATTGCCTTCTTTGGACCACAATGTTATTTATCTATCATAATAAAAGCTCAGTTTTATTTCATTTCTCATTAACATCATTTACAAGGAGAAAAAAAATTGTTTAATGTTAAAATGATCATAAATTATGGATGCATAGATGTAATATGAGTGCATTCATTTAAGAAGTGTTTTTTTTTCCTGATAAACCAATGAAATCGATGTACATTAAAAAAAAATTAATAACAAAGATTGTGATTGGATTGTATGAACTGATGTGATATTTTTAAAGTTTAATTTCGATGAATAATAAAGATAATTGAACACATTAGAAAGGGTTAATGAATTTAAAAGAGATTCAAAATTCATGTAAAAAACTAAATACACCCATATTGAATTCTTTTTTAAAAAAATTGTTAGCAGTTCTAAAAGTTTTTATCAGTAGATAATGAGAAATATTTTACATACATAAACAACTAAAATAAAATAAAAACACAATACTTTTCTTAAAATTCTTTGCAAACTAAATCCATGCTCTAAAAAAATGGCACTATATGAACAAGAATATGTATATATATATATATACAAGAACTGGAATCTAATAAAACCACTTTCAATCAACTTATTTTTTTTAACCGATATCATTAAAATATAAATCTTGCACTTCTCCCAATTTTTATATGTATATATAGTCCGACCACTGAACGTGTGGAATGATAAAATTCGGTTTAACAACGGAAACAGACAAATCAATTACTGTTTAGGGCTGCTCATCTGTTAAATGCTGTACAATGCTGCTTTGAAAGAAAAATGTATAGTAATATGGAATTTGTTTCATCTAGTTTTCTTTTATTATCATATGTAAAATTTAAATTATAAAAATGTTCAAATACAAATTATAATGTTCTGTAAAATCCGTTAATTTCCCCCTATGATTCAATTCCTCCCTGTCACTCTTTTTGAATCCATCAGACTTGACAGCTTGCCAGTTTTCCATGCGATTTGTGGTCAGACTATTATATATACTGAAATATAAAGAATAATGTATGGTTGTATTTATTTATTGCCAAAAAATTAAGGTAAATTGGACATAGTTCATCCCCTGTTGCCAAAAAATAACTACTAAATATGGGACACCCTTTATATTTTGTTGACATATATCTATCAAAAAAGTTTTATTTAGATTAAACTATAATAATATGACTATTTTAGATATACATTGAAATGATTAAGTGTCACCATCAGATAAGTTACAAATAAAAATACAACGAGCACAATCATATGACTTAGTAGACACATAATACTAGAACAGCATGTGGTTTCTCATAAAAAAAGTTTTCACTTTACGATGAACCATGATATTGTCTAAAACATGTTCGTTTATGTTAATTCCCAACACAATTCTACCAAAAGAAAAGGGATAAAAGTTTTTTTCGTGATCCCATATTTAATAGAATGTGGTTTTTATTCAAAAGTTCTCCTTGTTTGGTTATGAGTAGTTGGGATTCTCACTTGATTTATACTGACTTGCAAAACAAGCAGTGGAATGATATGGCCAGTCATTAGTCTAATAAAAGAAAATTTTAAAACATTTTAGTAAAATAAAATAAAATAAATTCACACAAATATTTTAATGCATTCAGAAATTTTCATGATAAAAAAATAATTATTTTCATTTTAGTGATAAGTTGATTTTTTTAATACATAATATAGTTTAAAACTAATTTATTATTTCTTGGATTTTTTTTTTTTCCGTCTCATTCCAAATATAAGTTACTTTTATTAGAAAAAATTTCAGGAATATACTTGATCATTCTATTCGTGTATTTTGAATCTTGCTTATAGAAGCTTAAATAATAAAGATTACAAATGAATGGTTCCCTCTGTATTTTAAAATTCATCATTATCTTTTGTATTTAGACACTATTATGTTTTTTGAATAATTAAGAGATAAATAATAGGTGCATGATGTGCACTGGTATATGATAACATACATTTAACCAATAAAAGAATATATTCTTATGAGTAATCATTAATAATTTATTTGATCATTTTAGTAAAAATTTTAATTTATTTTATCTGAGTATAAAATATCAGCTGACGTACATAATCATAATCATTTTATTATTTCCTTTAATATAGAATTTTTTAATAGAAACATTCGATATTAAAAGAAATAATAAAATTTAGTGCAGCCAAATCCTTTATTAAGGCAATAGCCCACTACACAAAACATGATGTTTTTATTTGAAAAATAAGGGCAATAAGAAATTAATAAAAAGTTGTTTTTAGAGAGAAAATAGAAAATGTGAATTTCAAAAAAATCAAATATGTATATTGAATAATAAATGATATAATAATCAAACTAATGTTTTTTTGTTTTTGTTTTATTGAACAGTTTATTGTTACTTAATTTGTTTCTTAAGGAGGAAAATCAGTGATAAAGTCTTCCCTCAAAATTATGGTTTTCAAAATGTGAGATGCAACCCCTACAGATAATGAGTAGATACCGAATAAATTCATATAAATATAACATATATTTCCTACAGATAAAAATTTGCCTTACATCCATTAGGAAATGAACTAAACTGATACGGAAGAATCTGTTGATGAGGATAAGCTTTTAATTGCTATGAATTTTTAAATTACTACTAATGACACTTGATTTATAAGGAATTCCAGATTTCAAATTTAAAAATCTGGATTCAATTCATAACATGCGAGTCTGGTTCTCTTTTAGTCGGTATCTAACAATATTTATTTAGTTAATATCAGTTTTTATATGCAATTATTTACATAAAATACTATTCCTATTGTGTCAAGAATAAATAGTTTTTAACAATTTATAAAAAAATTTTTTAATACAACAAACTACTTTTAAAGGAAGTTCTGAAAAGTAGGCTACTCATTTTATGGATGGTCCATGAAATTCAACATTTGTTACAACACATTAATCACTTTGAATTTTCTGAGTATTTTTAATTTAAAAAATAAATGCTATTTACATGTTACTCATTAATTAAATCGATAAAACATTTAAATAAATCTACAACATTTAGTGATGAAAAAGAATTTGAATTTTACATTCGTTGTTCAAGACAAAGAAGAGTTCAAAAATAAAAAGTTTGGGAATCATTGAACTATAGAAATAAAATTGATCTTAATGTTCGGTACTTAACAATCAAATGCACTTATTGGTATAATGCATCCTTTCCTTTTAGATATCACTTTAATGTCTACTTTTAGCAGTGCATGTAGCCTTTGAAGTAAAACATTAAAACAACTGCAATTATATCTCTAATAAATTATTGTTTGCATATTCCTAAGAATTCAAAATTTGAATCATTGCCTAGTAATTGAACAGCACACTATTGAACTAACCTGGCATTTAGCACTGCAATACCACTGTTTTCTGCAACCAGAGCAAATAAACTTGGCATCAGCATATCCACAGCTCATGCATCTGGGAGGACCACCAGTGTCTGAAGTGACTGTGGCTGAAGAAAGAGTGTTGTTATGGCCTCTGTAGATTATTGAATCGCTGGGATTCATCATTGGAGGGTAAGATGAGACTCTCGATTCCTTTGGAAAAGTATCGTTAATATAAATATTTTTTTTTAATTAAGCAATATCTAGTAAATACTTTTAAATGATATGATTATTAAATTTAATAAATAATAAATACATGAAAGTTAAAATAATTTGTTAGAAATATTATGTAGCATAACTTATTTTAATGTCATTATTCCTTTAAAGTATGGAACTATATGAAGAAATTTAAGTAGAATAAATAAAGAGATATTAAGAAATTTCAATTTTAAAATTTAGATATTTTTTCAGACACACATTTTTTTTTACTTTATCATTAAATATTGTAGAAACTTAAAAAAATTATATACATAATTTTACCCCATAGTTCAAATCAGTTAAGGTTTTAATAACAAAGTATTTATAGATGTATAGTTTAAATACGGATACAAAATATAATTTTTTTCAAAATTAGTTGCTTAATACAACAAAAGATATTTTAATTTGTAGATTAGTTATTTTCTGTTGAGAGTTTATAAGTAAAAAAATTGAAAGTGATGATAATATGTACAGTTAAAGTGAAAAACAGATCACTTGTCTAGAAAATAAATGAAACTTACCTCAGCAGTTTTGCGATGAAAAATATTTTGAATATGTCTTCTCAAAGAATTTTCATGTGGAACTTCTGTTCTAGATTGATGGCCAGACTGTTGTCGAGAATTCGAGTCACACTGTTGAGGAGGAACAGAATGTTTTGTAAATGAATGGAGAGTAGTTGGTGGGGGTACAATCCTCAAACTGTGAGATGAATGGGTTTGTTTGATGGTACTTTTCTGAACATTTATGTGCTCTGTATGCAAATCCATTGCAGTAGAAGTATTTCTTCCAGTATGTACACTAGTCCATTTAGAATAAGAACCTCTAGAACGACTCTTTGGACTAGATTTTGGACTGTGTTTTGGTGTTTCTTTGCGTGGCTTGTCAGATACAGAAGAAGCAGGATGAAGTCTGGATGATTCTGTCCTGATATCTACAAAGGTATGAATTTTTAATACCAAAACTTCGGTATCATTCAAAATAATTTATACACTTTGTCAATTAATTTAATATAATTAATTGACCAAGTAATTCATAATATTGTATTATAGTGTCTTTGGTGATACATTAAAAAGGATGGTGACAAAACCGGGAAGTCAGAAATTTTATCAATTCTATTCTATTAAATTTTATCGATTTTTTTCACATGGTATTCCATTATATAACTGTTACAAGAAATCACACACACACAAAAAAATAATAATAAAATGATAATGAAAAAATTAATACAAAATTAACCCTTTAAAATTCCACTTTCAATGTTATTATAAATAACTATTATTTTAATTTTTGGTGCATTGTTTTGTTTTACATGCTACCAATCTCATCAAGAATTTTAGGAGGTATTTTAATAGATGGTGTTATTCTTCTATTTCTACTAGTGATAATTTACGGTCATTTTTTTCATAAAACATATTTTCAACACTTGATGTTAGCCTGCATAAAAATACTTATGAAACACTTTTCATTAACAAAGGGCAAATAAATCTGAACAAACTTCCATAATATATATATTATGATAAATGGAACACCTAATTTATTAAATTGATCATGATAATCTTAAAATAAAATTTCACAAATTAAATACAAATTTAAATTAAAAATAAACTATAGTAAAATATAAAAAATGGTGTATATATATAAAACCATAATAGATAAAAATATATTAATTTTAGCTATTCTCAAATCATTGAGAATTGATTTGGTGGCAAAATATTATGATTTAATATAGTTTATTAATTGTTAAGGCAGTTATACAAAAGTACATATTATTACATACATTTTTAAGAATATCAGCATTAATTAAAACTGAATAATCATTTAATATATATTTTTAGAAATGGATTGCATGAATCTTATTAACATAATTTTATTAAAATCTGCAAATTATATATTAAACAATCTTAGAATTTTTGGGTATGAATAGTAGGTCCTTGCATAAAAGCTATAAACTTAGTTTTTCAAGTTTTTGGTAAAACTTCCAATAAAAAAATGCTTTTAGCTGAACATTATGAATAATATAAAAATAAAACTATATTGGACCATAAGTCAAAGAACATACATAAGTTATTTCTAGAGTATACAGCATATCTTTAATTACACCAAAAATTGTGTTGGCTACTTGTTTCTGGGAATTATAGGAGAAAAATATAACAATTTTATATACTTCATTTACATTTTTGAAACATATGAATTTGTATTTTATGCTTTCTACACTTATTAATACCATATTCCTTATTTACTTACTTGTTGCTATTCTTTATTTCCTCTTTAAATGCAATTTTAAAAAACACACACACATTTTATTTTGTTTTAACAGGGCAGCATTTCTTTATTATTAATTAATATATAAAAAATTTTAATAAAAGTATAGCAATTAGAAAGACTTAAATTAACTATGTTTACATTAGGAAATATATTTAAATATCCAAATTACCTTCAGGTATAGAAATATATTCTGCATGAAGAAGCAATATTGAATTACAAAATCTGCTACTAATTTATTTCTTTTTCCTGCATTTTCATAGAGAAAACTATTTTTCTCAGTTCCTAATGTTAAAGATTTATCTTATTTTCCTGAATATATAAAGTCATCTTCAGAAGATATTCTGATTGCAATTAACAACAATATTTTTTTATCACTACTTTGAAAAGGAATATCCATGTACATTTCATTTGTATGTTCTTTGAATAAATCTTGATAGAAATAACACATCTAATAAATTTTTTAATGCAAAAGTATATATGAACCCCACTTGTGTTTTTACCAATACAATATAAATTGTACATTAATCAACTAATAAAGTTATTTTAGTACACTTTTTTTATATTTCAAAATCTTAGAATCAAAACTTAATTACTGCAAAATTTATTTAACACATACTAGAGGATGGAACCACTAAAGGAAGTGGATAATGGGCGTGGAAACTTGAAGTTATTGGCATAAAAGAACTTCCCCCAGACGGTCTGAACTCGGGTTGAAGTGATGGTGGAGATTGACTAGTACTCGAGCCAGAGCTTGATGTGAAGTGATGAGTGGACCTGCCACTAGGAGAAAGTTCAGGGAGTGAAGGGGATCTGGAATGAGATGGGCTGAAAGCCGATTCTCTTGAAGTCTGAAATATCTGTACTGATGACAAAGAGGATCTGTAACAATTCATTATTAGAATAAGAACAATTTTGAAGTGAAATATTACACTGCAATTAAATTATGTTTATGGTAATGAAATGTAAATAATTTCATTTAAAAAAATTAATTATAATTATCTAAAAATGATTTTCATTTTAAAATGACTTATAATAGTTTGAAAGTGAAAAAAGTGATTATACAGACGGGCAAATTGAAATAAGCATGGGCAGAATTATATTAGAAATGTAGTCTGACCACCATTCATATGGAAAATTGGCAAACGGCCAAGCCAGACATTAAAAAAGAACAGAGTTCTCCATAATATGGAAGGAAATGTCATTTAGAGATTTTAATTGCATTGAAAAAAAATTTTCTTTTTTTAATAATTCAAATTTTAGATTCCACAATATTAAAAACTAGATGAAAAAATTCCACACTAACCATTATACTTTTACTTTCAAAGCAGTTTTGGATGACATTTATATGATTAAAGCCACTAATGTCATCAATTCATCCATTTCTGCCATTAAACTGAATGTTTACCATCCAATGCCATACCTGGTCAGACTATACTGATTTATAATAAGCTACTTTTATTTTCAAAAATTTTATTTAGTAATAAAAGATCTTTTATTTATTTTATTTTATATTTTGTTTTAAAAAATTGACTAATGTACTTTTTATTAAAAAACACTGAATTTTTACTAGCTAAGAAATAAGATGATAATGATTATGAGTTTGGTTATAAAATTAAAAGAATAAAAAATTATTTTAAAACATGTTATTCATTAACAATAATGGATTACAATGATCTTACCCAGCAGTAAAAGAATTATACATGGATTCTCTATTTGACAAGACATCTTGTGTTAAAGAAGAAGTGTTGCTCCCACTTCGACTAACTGTTCGCATGTCTACGCCATAATTTTCACAGGCATTGGCAATCATAGTATCCACAGGAGGCAATACCTCTCCACATTGCGATTCCTCAAGACTGTCACTGCTAGTTATGGTCGCTGAGGGTCCATTTGTTCGAAGAGTAGGATGATATGCCAATCGAAGCAATTGATAAGAAGGAGAGAATGGCAACACATCTAATAGAAATAAGAATTTAAATTGTTGATGTATATAAATCAAGTTTGTTTTTCGTTTTTTAAAATTCAATAAATAAAAAATATTGCAAATTATAAACACATATATTTATTATTCTTAATAATTTAAATCTGCATTGCATAAAAGAATTGAATAAATACCTGAAAATTATTTATTAGAGGATAAATTATAAATTCAATAATAAAACTAACAATAAGAAATAAAAATTTACATTAAAATTTAAATTATTTTTCTTACTATTTCAATGTGATATTTTAACACAGCAATAAAAATTATTTTAAAAGCCAAATCAACACATTAAAAACTTTCCTTTCATACATAATAGTTTCTGAATGAAACCAATAATCTTGCTTAAAACTATATATGGCAGCATATTTTCATTCTTGAAAACTCAATATTTTTCAGAGTAATTTTTTATTAATTTTAAATTTTATTAGTTTAAACAATTCAAAACACACCATTAGATTTATGTATACCAGTTGACATATATTCATTTTCAACTGATATAAATTTTAAAAAAATATGCAGTATTTCATCAATTTATAATATTCATCTATTTCATAACAATAACACTATAAAATTACCTTATGAGTAAGTTCTGAGAGATAAAACTCACTCTATTCTTTCACTGAAACAGCTAATAAATTATGTCTACTTATAGTTTTTTTTTTTTAAAGGGTGGAATGTTTGTGTTTAAGAAATGCTGTTCTGTTAGAATAAGAAATTTTAGAAGCATTTTTATGGATTCACTTTCTTTCTGTTATTTCAGGTAATAGTTTATATTTATTCTGAATAATAATTTGATGTTTTACTTCCTATTTTATTCATTTGCATAATTGAGAAAAGAATATGCTTACAATTTTTATTTTTATTTTAATACATCAGAAGTTATGATTTTCTTTGTAAGAATCACCAATATAAACTGTTGATTAAAATGCCATTAGTGAAATAGTAATACCAAATATTCAATGTGAAATTCTACATGCTCCAAAAAATTCCATCAAAAAGTAAATCCAGAAAAAATTTGAAGAAATATTAATAATCGAATGAAATTATTTTAAATATTTTAATTATTCACAGAATCCATCCATGAAGTTTACTTTAATTTTCAATAAAAATACATTTAAAGTCAAAGAATAGATAGTTTTGAATTAGAAATTGCATATCTCATCTTCCCCTTGTTTATAATAAAATAATTTATTTAAATAATTTCACTGATTATTTTCTTAAGATTATTATTATTTTCAGATTTATGACTTTAGAGGAAGTATTCATTTGAATTTAAAACAAAAGAAATATATAATAAACATATGATTTAAGGATACATTAAGTAAATTAATAAAAAACCAAATTTTTACAGTCAATTAAAAAAATTATAATTTTCAATCAAAATGGATTCTCACTATGTAATCAATGTAATTCTCATGAATAATAAATATTGTTACATATTAAGTGATATATCACAGAAATCAAATTTGTGCACATTATGAAACACATGTAAAATTGATGGAAAAATTCTGTGAAGCAAGAACATAAAACAGAATTCAATTTTTTGTAATATATGCACACATATTTTTATTCATAAAACAATGCATACCTTCAGATGAAGAGATGCAAGTAAATGCTGAAGATGTTGAGGCAACAGGATGATTTGGATCATAGGAAGTTTGTTCATCAGAAGGAGAACTGAGTTGTTCATCCATTAAATCCTGGCCATTTTTTTTAGCACTGCGAGCATATTTCTCCAACAGTTTTTTCAAGAGTTCTTCTTTATATCTGTAAAACATGTATAGGCAAAGAGAAAAAATATTATTAAATAAAATTCAAACATTTTGTGTTAAACAAGATAGCAAACAAAAATTATCCTTTAAGCATTCTTCATTAAAAAATGTATTTTAACATTGACAATTATTTACTGCATTTATTTTTCTATGTTGACACAGAAACTTATTATTAGTTTTTAAAATTATTCATTCATGCACAATTATGTGCACAAAAATTACTTTATAATTCATTTTAAAAAGAATGAAAATGAACTAATATGCATAATTGACATATACATATAAGAAATATGATATTAAATATAAATAATTAAAAAATCAAACTCATATATTTAAATGATGCAAATATATAATAATTTATACTGATATGTCAATTGCTTAATATTTATTAAAAAAGCTTATTATTTGTATTCCAAGTGAATATTTGGAATCATGTTTACCGTTAATATAAGAATAACATATATCTTCTATGAAAATTTATAAATTTCAAATTTCACGTAAACTTTTATTTATATTTTTGAATATAAGCAAAAGGTGGGCATTTCTTCAAAAAATGTACTCAAATGTTTATGTTAAATTGTGCATGAAAATAATAGCTTTGTAATTTTAAAAAGGCATATTTAAGCATTATATATGTATATATATATATAATCTTTAATTTTGACAGTGGCAAAAGTAAGACAACAAATATTGAGATTAAAGAAATTCTTTTAAAATGACAATTCAAGACTTTATTTTTTACAACTTTTAAAAATCTCAATATGGAATAGAACTATTGATGTTAATGTACTGGGATTCTAAACTGAGGGATTAAAATCCAATAAGTAAGCAAAACTGAAGGCTCCCATGTATATGAAAGATAGATTTGAAGAAAATCCCCATTGGTCGGTTTGAAAAGAGATTAAAATTCACCTTTGGGAAGTGTAGAAGCCTCATATATAATGATCATATGATCACAACAGATTTATACTAAAAATTTATTAGGGAATAGTACCTTTTATAACACATAATGGATACTCGTTCTTTGTCTTTTTGATTTGCCATTTGTTGCAGGAACAAAATTTCATTTCTGAGCTTTTGTATTCTGTCCCTTATAACTCGAGGATCGTTACTCTCTTCTTCAGCTTCAGAAATGACATTGGCATTTATGTCAGTCTGCAGTTGTTCTGAAATTTAATTAAAAAAAATATCATCATTTTTATACTTTCTTAGTGGCAAAACAATGAATAATTATTTCTTATTTTTAATGTGCCAAACAAAATGAAGCACTGTAAATGACTATATGCATTTTTATCAAATTCTAATTCTATTCAGAAAATCTTTCTATAGAAATAAATAAAAATTCAACAAAGCTTTTTTTTTAACAGATTAAAAAAGTAAATTAGTCTTGTAGTAAACATTAATACTGTAAATTACTGTGAAACAAATATAAATAATAATTGTTATACATGCTACTTGTTTAATAGCTAGTAGTTGATATAATTCAAGTTCTATGCAACTTTCTAAAAATTATGAAACACCCCAAAAAATGCAAGCTTTTATTGCATACCTTTTATAAAATCAATGTACAAATGGAATATCTTTTATTGCATTACCTCCTTTTTATGTTATAAATATATTTCTACGTAGAGGTAAAATATATTTATTTTATCTAATTTTAAAAACAATAATAATTTTGATATTCATTGAATTAAAATTATAATTTAAGAAAAGAGAATTAAATAAAAGTAAAAGAGGTGAATTTAAATTATATTAACAAAAATATTTTATAATTATACATAAAAAACAAGATACATTAATTACATCTAATTCAGGATTGTATGTTAAATTTTTGTAGATAAATAAAAAATATAATGATAAATAATTATTTCTCACTTAATAAATAATATTTTTAATCAGTTCAAATTCTAAAAACCATCATCCTAATGTTATTATGATATAAACAAACTTCTGGAAAAATCACAAGAAAACAGACTAAAAATTAAACATTTAAGTAAGCATTATTTTACAAATTTTAAAAAAAAATTGTATAAAGTATCTTGTTAAATTCTATATGATCTGAACAACATATTATAATGTCATTTTTTTAAAGGAAATATAATTAAGTCAAGCAATTATATTTTACTTCCCGTAGTTATGGTTGACACAAGATTACAACATTACTTACAAATTTTAAATTCTAAATAGTAGAAATTTACTTTAACTGACATTTTATAATTCTAACAAAGTAAAAATAGAATAAATTATTCAAAATTACTGCTTTTTAATTAGTTAAACAGTAAAATTCTTTTAACTTTAAATAAACTTTAATCCATTTTTTTTTGTCATTCTTTTAGACACTATAAAAATTAATAAACGTTATTACTTAATTAAAACTAACAAATACATAAATGAACAGCTTAAAGAGTATTTAAGTGCAGACATTGATTATTGAATATTAAATAAGCATTTTAAAAATGAACTCTGATATTTAAGAGAATTAGAACATCAAAATTACCTAGTCTCTTCTCATCTAACTCCGTGGAGGAATTGTTGGAAGATAATTGGCATGCTTGAAACATGAGTTTCCTTAGATTTTCATTAAATTGCATTTCCTCTTTGGAATCAGAAGGGATTGGCATAGATGGACCAGGCTGTGGTTGATATGAAGTTTCCTATAATAATAATAATGATAATAATATACTCTTAGTTTTAAACTTATGCAAAGTCTTTATAGTAGGGGTGGAGGGTTGGCTAAAATATTTCTGACTCTTGAGTCTGTTTTTTATACCAATTTCCTATTCCTAACATTTTCTATAATTTTATGTATTATGATCTTTATTAATAGATTTAGAAGAATTATTTCTAAATATATCAATGGCTTTTATTGTACTCATATGACGATAATTGCAATTTGAATTTGATTATAAAAAATACATATATCCTATGAAAAATAAAAATACCAAATTATTATAGAACAGCTTAAGACAAGGGAAAGTAAATTGTGTATTTTAAAGCAGTAAAGTGATATATTTGTAATACATTAAATCTTATTTTTCCTTAATAATAGCATAGCTTTTATAAGATCTCCTTTCAATGTGAATCCAATATTGCTTTTTTATATGCCTCATTGTTGGAAAAAGATTCTAAACACTTGCTTGGTATACCGCTAAAGCAGTAATTGTCTTTGTACAGGTTGTATTATTGAAAGATACAATTAAATGGCCTCTTTAACACTTAATTTTAACATTAATTCCAAGAATTTCGGAAAAATAAAAATTATTTTCATAAAGGAGTCGGAATTTTCATCCCCACTCCGCTTCAGAAATGCTCCTTTTTCGACCCACACTACCCACCTCTGCTTTACAGTAAGTGAAATATGTAATTATTTAAATTACTTTAATTTCCTATACATATAATTTGTAGTCACAATTTTCAGTCTTAAAAAACTGACATAACCCACACACAATTTGGATGATTTTTTTCTCCCATGCTTTGTGTCAAAAAGAGTTTTAATTTTTGATATTTTAAATTAGCAAACATTTTCTCAAAATTTAAAAACTATTTTAATGAAAAATTAATTAAAAAAAAATTATTTCAGATTAAAGATGGTGAAAATCAAAAAGATGAATGAACCACGAACAAAGCAAAATTCTGAACATGTTCTATGTAAACGAAAGTTACATATGTAAAAATAACAAAAGCATCATTTGACAATGCAAAATCCCTTTTGATTATTTAAAAAAAAAAAAAAAAAAAAAAAAAAAAAAATCTTTAAAAAAAAAAAAAAAAATTTGGAACCCTTTTTCATTCTGAACGGAAGATACCCACCCACAAAATAATTCTGGCATCTTGTAACTTTCTATTTGAAGAGAAACGAAAATTTTAATTAGTACAATAACCTCTCTTTAATCCGGTAT
Source organism: Caerostris darwini (assembly GCA_021605075.1). Classification (NCBI taxonomy): domain Eukaryota; kingdom Metazoa; phylum Arthropoda; class Arachnida; order Araneae; family Araneidae; genus Caerostris; species Caerostris darwini. The sequence goes on along the minus strand of BPLQ01008081.1, from coordinate 80,716 downwards.
CGATCAAGCCTTCGCTTTAGCGGGTTTCTCCCTAAAGCATCTACTCACATTACCATCATCTTGGAATCGTTGCCAAAGCCTGGAGATGACACTCTGGGCGACTCCAAGTTCCTCGGATACTTCCAGCTGGGTACGTCCACATTCCAGTCTACCAAGTAAAAAATCATCCAAATGCTCCCTTTGTGCCATAACTATGCGGTTATTGCACTGAAAGGCTTTTAAAGCGCTTGTGAACAATTTTACTTCTTTGAATATATTATATAATAACTTTGAATATATAATTCCTTATATACCCCTCTCTTACACTCTCGTCATTGTGACGTACTATCCGCGCCATCTGGTGGTTTCCTGTAATTTGCATATTCTTCTTCAGGATGTGTGTGATAATTCCACAGGTGAAAAATTTATTTTTGAGTTCAATTTCTGTGTGATTCTGAATTATCCTTAATTTATGGACATGAGTGTATAATATCAAATCTTTTATGTACGATCTGATATCATCGCAGCTATCATATCCTTAAACGTTTAGAGCAATCTCATTTGCTAAATAATATAATTTATAATGTTATCACGTAAAAACAAAAATAATAAAATACAAAAAATAAATAAATGAATGAATAGTAACTATCAAGAGTTAGAAATGTTCAATAAGAATGTTGTAAGTTCTAAATATGTTAAAATTATGTGGAGTTACAAAATAACACAACCCCATATGCGAGATTTGAATTTAACTGAACTCTAGGTGTAATGTGCATCAGCCTTTGCCTGTCGAAAGAGTCAGATTTTTTTAACGTGTTAAAATCAACAGCTAACATCAAATCCTTGCTATTCAAACAGTTTAATCGACTGGAATTAAAACTCTTCTTTGCGCCGAAGCTGTGAAACACAGCTAAATAATTGCTAAAAAACCTCCCCTATAAGCGTGTGCAAATATTAATATAACTATTAATTTATCTACGTTGACGAGAATATGCGATAATTTCCAGTTGACGAAATGAAAAATTAACGGTTAATTTTAGGCTAGATCTGGACGTTAGATGGCGCAAAGAGTAGGCTCTTTTAACACGCACGGGTTAAATTCGACTCTTTAAATAGGGAAGGTTTTTTTTAGCAGTTTATTTCAATTATTTAACAGTGTTTCACAGCATCGACGCTTGAAGACGGAAGAAAAAGCGCGAATTTTAATCACAGTGGATTCTACTGTTCTGATAGCAAGGGATTAGCAGTTGATTTAAAAGGAGGTTAAAAAATTCAACTCTATCAACAAAGAAAACTTGATTAGCGTTACACCCGGATTGCTTTAAATTTAATTCCAGTGCAATTCAAATCTCGCGACCACATTATTTTTTTAACTCCACTTAAGTTTAGCATATATGAAACTTAAAGGATTCTTATTTATCATTTCTATAGCTTGTAGTTACTATTTATTTATCTATTGTTTGATTTTTTTTTAAAATTTAATACCTGTTTTAACATAAAATTTTAAGAAAAAACTAAATCAAAATGCACTTATTAAATTATTTTAGTCCAGTACATTAAATTAGAAAATTTAATTTTCTGTAGATGAAAAAAAAATTAGTACAATTGTTGGATACAGAAAATATAACACAAAAATGTAGTATTTCTCTTGACTCTCAATAAAACTTTCTATGTTACAATTCAAATTAATGTTGTTATTATATAGTATTGATGCACATAACTTAAGCACACAAAGAATTAAGGAGAGTTAAATTTGACATTTAAAATGAACCGTTAATTTATATTAGAATCAAGAGTTAACACCATTAACGAAAATTGTGATTTTTTTTTAAAGTATTAATTTTTACTGGTTCTTAAAGGGGGGATTGCATATTATACTTTGAACTCAAACCCAGAAAATTTAAATCTTTTTAGAAGTACTTATAAAAATATTTTAGTCAGAGGATTATGGTATTTTAAAAATACACTGAATTTGAAATTTTAAAAACATTGATAATTGAATTATAACAATCTAACCTGTGAGGATCCATTATCCAGCAACAGTGTACGTAATATAGATTCATCTTTGTCTGGCTCTTTTGTTTCTGTGTTCTGTTCCTTGGGTTCTGTTGGTGGCTTTTCTGTTTTCTTCACCTCCAAAGGGACAGGTTTATTTTCAGGAAGTGTTTCTGTTACGTTATTTGCTATAGGTGGCACTGCGCTCCTACTTAAGTGCAACAGGAGACATGCATCTTCGGTAGGTATTCTTCCAGTGCTACGAATACAGTTGTTTCTGGTGGGCATGAAAACGGCATTGTCTTGGTTGTCCGAAGATGGAAAAGTTGACGATTCTTCCGGTTTGCTCAATATTACTGTATCGTCACTTTCTTCAGAATTTTGAAATGTGGGAGAGGGAACTGTAAAAAAAAGGCAGTAAGAATAAATCATTTTGTAATTTTTGCCATTATTTAGATAAGTTAATTGATTAGATCACACTTTCAGTTTTGAATGGTGAGTGATCAAAAGAGAACGACACAGAGCTACGACAATAACTATTTTGATGATGAATTTCATTTGGCTGATCCACTTGTGGCTCAATGAAAATTCTTTCACCTAGCATGTAAATGGACACAGATTTGAATCTGGACGCGATGAATGTTGCAGTCACTACTTCCAAAAACGGGAAGACTCGCTGGCGATTGGACAGCGTATTTTATCGTATCGTATTGTCAGACTGTACAGAGGCATGTCGACCCTCTCCGCCTTCCATTAGTGTTTAGCAATGGATTTGCTGGTGGCATAAATATAAAAAACGATGCGATAAATAAAAGCGAAATACAATTGCGATATCTTATCGTGAAAATCATCGTGCTCGACGTGATAGGACTCCAGGTTATTAGAAAGCTTTTCTTTATGATATTTAAAAAAAAAAAAAAAAAACCAGATATAAAAGATTCCCACCAACAAAATTACTGTCTCTAAACAACAATTTATAATTTAAGTTACCGCAGTTACGGAGTGTTAATTTTCAAAACCCATAACGTTACTCCATTTCAAATCAAAATAACATGACTAAATAAGGCTCTTTTTCAGGACAATCATTCAAGTATGACTGACACCCATAAGAAGAAGAAGAAAAAAAGAAATATTATTAAATATATCAGATACAGATTAACAGTATGTAAATGAAATAATTGTGGCTTCGATTGGAATGGATATTTACCTCGTTCCTCGACTGACAGTCTTCTATCAAGATCGATGACCAATCCACAATCAGAATCCTCGGATTCAGAGTAACGATCAGTAGGAATGTCTTGAGGTTCACTCGTCTTACCCGCAACAAAGGCTTCACATGATAAATTGATTGCAACTTCTTGCGGAGGGGGTGGATCAGTATTCTCACGAAGTCTATAAAATTTATTATTATTGCATATAAATGTTAATCAATAATAATCATACATAATTTTATTATTCAATTCATTCTATTAGTTCACACTCTTCCTATATATATCTTGTTCAAAATTTCAATCATTCATAAAATACTTTTTATCCATCCACTCAAGTTCAAATACATTTTTTTGAACTTGTAGTGGATGACACTTGGTGTTAATACAGTTTTTTCAAATATTAATTCAGTAATTAAATTTAATTAATTAATTTTAGATTTTTTTAGATTTAAGTTGCATATATCTGCCAATAGATGGCGCCAGATAAACATCAAAAAATGAATGACAATTATTTATAAAGGACTTTCTGCAATACAGTGAAATAAAAGTAGGAATTGACTTCAAAGTTTTTTTTTTATATTACTTGTTTTATAACCTATGTCAGAAATGTTTCAGGATTGAGTTCATAAATAATTCATAATGTGCAAAATAATAGTTCATAACGCACAAAATAATTTTTTTTTGTTTCATTTTATTTACTAATGGTTCTAGTCTCGGTTATTTATGCACAACTTTCACCCTCTGGAGGTCATAGAAATAAACTTTTCTCAGCACACAAGTAGATGGGGTAGATGAAATACCTATAGGACTTTTACATTAGGTATCCCAAGCATCCTGGACAAATTGGGGCAGGAAATCGTTTCTAAACTAGCTCTTTTGGACCAGATCGGATCGGTGTACTTGCAGTGGATTCCCTCCCATGTGGGCATCTATGGAAATGAAATTGCTGATCTGCTCGCTAGGGAAGGTTGTGAATTTCCCAAAGCTTCTTCTTCCAATCTGTCAGCTTCAGAGGTTCATTCCATGACTTTAGCCAGAGTGAATACCGCTTGGAGATCGCCACCAATTCATGCATGGTACGCCGCTACATATCCTGGTATGTCCATGCAGTGCTCCTGTCCTAGATCTGCTCAAACGGCTTTAGCTAGACTAAGGACTGGCCACACTAAGAGTTTGACCTTCAATGGAGACGAGAAGACATATATCCTTTGTCATTGTTCAGCCATCGCGTCTCCCTCTCATCTCATCGATTGTATTGGTGCCTCTGTGAGGCAACTGTTGAATGAGGGGAGGACCGTTTACGATTTATTGATGCAGCATGATCTACTTGGTTTAGGATTCTAAATAAAGGGGATAAGCAACAACAACATTAGGTATCCTTTATCCTAAATTATTGTTTAAAATTTGGTGACATACATCTCATTTCCACATACTCTAAAATACAGACGTACATTGCCTCAAATCTGCTGTCTATATCATGTCGTTAATGCAATTTTAAGTTAAATGTGCTAACAAGCTGAAGAATAGGTTTATTCAACACAGTTCTGCTGCTTAATGAGTTTGCATGAGTTTCGAATGTCATACAGATTTAGAACAAATATCAGGTGACCTATTTTTTTGTGCATGAATATTGTGTGTAAAGAATTAAAAACAACAACAACAAAAAAAAAAGCAATTCTGCAACTTTTCTAACAAGGATTATAAGTAAAAAAAAAATGAAATCGCTTTGTAAGTTTAAACGTTACTTTTATAATATAACCCACTTTTTTTTTTTCTAAGAAGACAAACAATAGTAAAGAACAAACAAAATAAATGCTTTAAAATAAGATTTCGTTTACAGTATTACTATTATTAATTAATATATTTAAACTACATTTCATACACGTGTGAAATATTTAAAATGTTCTAATATTTCTTACGTTTGAAAAATTAAGATTTCAAATATTAAACCACAGAGATTTGAATTATGTTTTATTGCAATTGGTTAAACTATAAGAAACATCATTCAAAGTTATAATTGTGTCAACCAAACCACACTTTTTTTCATCCAAGCAAACAATTACACTCTCAATGTCCAAATCACAAGTAGTTTAAAGCGAAACGGATTGCTAATGAGAAAGTAAATATTGTAACACCCTTCGAGTGAGCTAGTACTTACGCCAGTACTTCGCTCAATTGAAAATGCCAACTTCGTGGTGTTCTAATTCTTTTTATTTATTTTTTAATTTTTATTTATTTATTTATTTTTTTCAAGTAAAACATCTTTTTAATTGGTTATACAATTGAACTAAAATAAATAAGTTGATTTTTTTTCTTTTTTACCTATAAAATTATGGATATTGTTTTCGAGAGGGGAGTTTTTCGTTTCCTTGATCAGCATTTTTTACCCTTAATCACTTTCAACGTTTTTTATTTGTTAAATTTTTTTTTAAATCTCTTCCATGAACTATTTTTATTGGTTTATTTAAATTTCTTTTACGAAAAATTCTTATTGATTTCTTCCCCGAACTTTTTTATACATAGTATTTATTTAAATTTCTTTCACTAATAATTATATAATTAAATAACGTCAAATTCTTCTAAAAGATCGTCTGGTGAAAGTAATGACAATTTTATTTCAAAGTGAAAGAGAGATTTTTCAAGAAAAGAAAATCTTTTAGAATTCTATAGCTTTTTATTCAATTCCTTCTATTAGCTCACACTCTCCCTATATATATCTTGTTCAAATTTTCAATCGTTCATAAAATACTTTTTATTCATCCGCTCAAGTTCAAATACATTTTTTTGAACTTGTAGTGGATGACACTGGATGTTAATATAGTTTTTTCAAATATTAATTCAGTAATTAAATTTAATCCATTAATTTTATTTTTTTAAGATTTAAATTGCATATATCTACCAATAGATGGCGCCAAATAAATTTTAAAAAAATGAATGAAAATTATTTATAAAGGACTTTCTGCAATATAGTGAAGAAAAAGTAGGAATTGACTTAAAAATTTTTTTTTTTTATATTACTAGTTTAATTTAAGAATGCTGTTATGCGTTTTGTTCTATACGATTATGCATTAAATTCCAAATTTTACAGGTAACCTATCGATTAATATTATTATTTTTTTTTCCACAAATATCTCAATTTATTTATTTATTTTTTCTTTGCATTATCTAATCATTGTCATAATTTTTTTCCACATACATATCTTCAGAAATCTTCATTGTCTATTTGTCAGTTTGATCTACAAATTTCAAATGTAATTAATTCTATAACATAACTAGCAAATAAATTAATAGTTTAAAAAAACTAAAAAATACGCTTTTAGAGTTAATCAATCTAAAAAGTAAAAAATAATTGTTAACATAAGAATAAAATGACTGACGAGAAAATGAATGTCACTGTTCTAAAATCGTGGGGTGCTCGATATCAATCGTTATAATTTCTCACTAGTTTCATTCCGAAATGCAGAGTTAGTTTAAAAATGTCATACAAAGCACCCCACGCTTTTAGAACAGTGACATTCATTTTCTCGTCAGTCATTTTATTCTTATGTTAACAATTATTTTTTACTTTTTAGATTGATTAACTCTAAAAGCGTATTTTTTAGTTTTTTTAAACTATTAATTTATTTTTTACTTTTTAGTCTGATTAACTCTAAAAGCATATATTTTTTTAGTTTTTTTAAAGTATAATTGTTTTTACTTTGTTTTCCACTTGGCCGGTTATCCGCTAAATTTACATACTTTTTACCCACCGAAATTTTCGGCCAATAGGAAGAGCGCAATTCGACATGATCGCCCTCCTATGCCTTTGAGATCCGCCTCTTTTTAGCCACCAAAATTTTCGGCCAATAGGAAGAGCGCAATTCGACATGATCGCACTCCTATGCCTTTGAGATCCGCCTCTTTTTAGACACCGAAATTTTCGGCCAATAGGAAGAGCGCAATTCGATCGCGGATCAGTTGACTGACTCGCCAGTAGATGGCGCCATCAGTCCCAAAATCGAGCCCAAAAAGTGAGTTACATACAAACATACATACATACATACATACATACAAACATACAGGTGAAGCTAATAAAAGCGTATTAAAAACATTAAGGCGAATTTTTAAAGTTATTGGTAATTATTATTTATTAATATTTGTTATTTTTATTAGACACCCTGCGGCAAATTATTTCACTCAATTTTGTATTATTGTTCGTAAATGGTTTTAATATCACGAATTTTTAATGAAGATAAAAAAAAATTTCATGCAAACACACAAAATTTTATTTTTCAATGCACTCATTGATAATAGAAAACATAGATAACGCAAAACATATTACACAATAATAAATTTGGCCCTGAAAAATTTTGATAAATTATATATATGTATAAACTTGATATATATATATTTATTTTCTAAACCCGTAATTAGTAATCACAACAATTTTGTCATTCTACAAATGAGTACTTTCTTTTATTCTTTTGTGTTTCACTCACCAGGGAACTGATAAACAAATATGATGAACTGATACTACAAATATGATTTAGTCACAATACGGTTGTGGCTTTTAGACTGGGATGCGGATGGGTCAAAAGAACGAGGGAGGGGGGATCAATTTCTTACAGATGGAGATTAAGTCTTGAGTAAATGAAAACATCAATATGGAAATTTTTGATAAACAGTTGTCATCCATTTCAAAATTATTGATAATCGCTCTTTAATTGGTAAAGAATTCTCCAAGTTTGCCTTGTTAAGGCTAGGTCGGGGATACATCTCATAAGTTAGGATAATTATTATCATTATTTTACAACTTAAAAATTGGTTATAGTTTGGCAAATAATTATTTTCATAATTAATGGTGTTTTAAAGTAATTAATATATAAGAGTAAAAAAAAAGCCAAGGAAATAAAATATGAAATTTTTCTAAATATTTAATTAATAAAATGATAAAAATACCCAATCAAGTAATCAATGATAATGTGTGCAGGTATACTGAGATACGAATCTGCTGGTGGCGTTTGTTGCAGTCACTGTTTTCAGAAACTAGGAGATTCTATCGCCATTATGGCAACGTATGTATGTAAGAGTCTCGCATCCACAGTCAGGCTGCTTGGTAAGAATTCCCTCCAATATGACAAATAAATGCGAGGAAGTTACTTTCAAAAGTACTTCAGCAAAGTAATGTCCTTTCTAATCATCCGTTACGTGATATATATAATGATTTTCATAAGTTATATACGAGATATACATCGTGATATACATAAGTGATACATTGAAATTCACAAAATGATAACAATAAAATAAATATGGGAAAATATATTATTGGCTCAAACTTAATTTATATTTTTCAGCCGTGATAGTAATACAATGAAAATATCTTATGTTGTTGTAATAATAGCAATTAAGATTTCAAAAACGAAACAAAACTCACCGATCTTTTTTGAGAATTTTATTCAATTCCTCTGCTAAACTGTGTCTTTTGATATGCATCAGCTCTGGGGGTTTTCCAACATCAGAACAGGGTGCAGAACCTTTGCTCTGTTGATTAGCAACCCTTGTCCTCTCCCTCGATTCACACATTCTGGCAACTTCAGCAGATACAGAACCATTTTTCACTTGAGAATCGGGCAGTTTAGTCAGAACTACCTGAAGCTCAGTTTCTTCAGAAAGCTGGGAGCTGCTGCGCCTCCGTGGAATTTTTTTGATTGGTAAAGTGCGAACTTTTTTTGCTGGTTTAGTTTCTCTCTGAGGGCTTGTTGGAGCAACAACAGACTGTGCAGATAAACCACCTTGTTTGTTGTAGTTGCTATGATTCATTCCATCGGGTATTTCTTTCTTCACTTTAATGTCCTGCACAGTGGTCTTATTAGCAGGTAAATTCTCTGCCTTGAAACTGGTAGCATTCATCAATTTAGGTAAATTTTCTTTTTTTATTTCCTTGGATTTGATATCCTGCAAAGCTACGGCAAGTGTAGATTTAGCAAATAAATCCTCTTTCTTGGAATCATTAGGCACATTACCTTCAGTTGAAGTCTGTTTTTTACTTTTCTCAGTCTTATTATTTTGTCGGTTTGTTGCAGTTAACTCAGATTTGGATGGTAAATCGTCTTTTCTGGAATTATTAGAAACAACGTCAGGTACTTCTTTCTTAATATTATTTAATACGCCTGATAGGGTTAAATCAGTTTGTTTTTCATTACACTGTCGAGACAAACTTTTTCTGGATTTCTTGTGCACAGAATGATTAAGATTATCGTCTTTTGCAAAGGATTTCTTAGACGCTGCTTCTGAATTCTCTTTGGAGGTTTTTTTGCTGCTACATTCTTTTGGAAACTTATCAGAAGGGCTGTCAGTTTTTAACGATGACTCATTTGCATTTGATTTTTTATTATCATTTTCACTTGGTGATTCTGAATGAGAAATTAGTTCTGGAGATGATAATGATTTTTTGACCTTTTCCTTCGATGTTTTTGATTTATTTGAATTTGAATCTGATGGAATTTTTTCTGAAACCGACTTCTTACAATTCGCTTTAGGCAATTTTGATTTTTTGTCTGATTGTGTCTGCGAAGCTTGAACTTTTTTGGCATTGCTTTGCGTTTGTTTGATTTTGCTAGTTGTCTCTTCATTATCTGAATCCTCAGATTCTTGTTTTAATGCACATTTTTTAGTGGATTTTAAACAATTAATATTTTCAAAAGAGGGTAGAATACTGTTTGAATTTCTCTTTTTGCGTTTAGAAAAATCTTTTCTTATTGGTGAGGTATCATTTATTTTGTCGTTTACTATAGCATTTTTGCTGCATTTGCTTTTAGTTAAAAGTTTTTTGTTTGCAGTAGGTGATGAGAATCTTTTCTGAGAAATATTTCTTTTACTATCTAGAACAGATCTTTTATTTCTGGTTTTAATTTTGTCAGTCGTTGTTGAAGAAAGTGGTTCGGTCCTGAAAGCTTCATTTGACAAATCTGACTCGCTTTTACTGATATCCACTATCTCCACGGAAGGGGATCTATCTTTATTATTCATATGATGCAGACGAGTCCATTTCTTCTTCGGAAGAATCGTTTTGGATGATTCGTCACTTGATGGCTTCTCCGCTTTCTTGTCGTTGGACCTTGTACGTGGTTTTTCCCTTTTGTTGTGTTTAACATTCCTCTTTGATTTTTCTGCACTTCTTTCCCGGGCCGGCATTTCCACAACCGGTTGTTTTTTCTTGAGCCTTTGAGATTTTTTCCGGACTTCCGCTTCCTTGCCGGCCTCACTTTCACGATCCGTCGAGGAATCGATGACGATGTCGACATCGCTATCCCTCGAGTCATCCACATCCTTGGCGCTCCTGGTGGAATATCGCCGCCGAGCAACGGGTGGTTTGTCGCTAGCCCTGCTCCGTGGCCTGCTTCGGTCCACTCGCCCGGGTAACTTTCTCAAAACTCTTCCCGCTACAGGTGTGGAATCTTCGCTGCTACTCGTTTTCTTAGGACCCTTCTCGTTTTTTGCTGCTCTGCGAACAGGTTCAGGTTCTTCGCTGTCAGACTGAACCGGAGAGATGCTGGTCCTTTTTCGGATGGCGGAAGCCCGTTCGGAGTTTTTTGCCGTCTTGTCTTTTATGAGGCGTGGTCTCAAAACACTAGTTATGTCCTCGAAATCTCTGTAATCCAATGAATACCTGTGGCAGAACTGCATCAGTAGTTCTTTCACTTTCAAGGCATCCATTTGTGTGAGGTCGGGACCATCAATAACACTCCTTTCACTGAAGAGGCTCACTCTTTCTAGCATATCGTTCATGACTTGGTGGGCTGCAAGGTCAGGAGTCAAACTGGTTAGCTTGTAATTTTCCATTTCCTCCTTGTCAGGACAGGATTGCTCTTCCTTGCACGTTATGGGTTTCGTCCTTTTCTTATATCTTCTGCATTTTACGCTTAGGACGATGCTTTCCTGGACTTTGGCATAAACAGAAAGAGGTGAAACTTTCTTATTGGTGGGCGTTGATTTTTTGTCAAAACGATCAAAGCAAGTGGCACCAGGGCTTCTCTTACGAGGAGGAGGTTTAGGATGATCAGCATATTGAGAAGACGATTTACTGTTGCTGTTACCATTGCTACCAGAAGAAGCATCTTTATTAGATACAGGGGACTCAAGTTCAGTTGTATTGTAATCATCTTGAGGTTCTTGTTTGATTTGAATATCACCGAATGCGAAAGAGTTAGGTGTCCATTTTGAGTCACTTTTGAAAGACGCTAAACGAGGAGCTTTCTTAGGTTTGTCTGAATAGCCACTTTCAGGTGGCATGTTTGGCATACTCATCTTTCGTTTTTTGGCTTGATTCTTGGTATCATTAGGTGAAGAAGCATATAGATGCATGTTGTCAAATGAAGGTCTGTCATACCTAAAGGAGAAAATTAAATTTTGTTAATATAATAAAGGATTTAAATTTACAAAAAATATAAATTTGAACTACGAATTTCAAGAGAAACATTTAAAAGACATTACCTGAAAGTATTCATTTGATTTCCTTCTTGTTTCAAATCCTGCATCATATTTGGCATCGATTCACAGTTTTGATTCCTGCTTTCATAGAACCCGAAGTTGGAACGCGCATCCTGGTAGCCCCCAGTCATATTTGAAGAATACTGTCCTCCGCTGGGAGGGTGGTATCTTTGAAAACCAGTTGGTTCTTCAGCTACTGGCGCTGGAGAAGGTGTATCGCAAATCAAGTCTGGTTCATAGGTTTTGGTATCATCGGAATATGCATTCTCTGTATCTTGAGAGTAAAGGGAGGTCAAACTTTTGGTGAAAAGAGATGTGAAATTTTCACCATCCATTTCTGCATATTCCTCTGGTTCCTGTTTTATCTTGATGGAAAGAAATATTTATATTACATGCATAAAAAAAAAAAAAAAAAAGAGAGCGATAAAAGTCACTAAAATGTCAACGTATATACATACATAATATGTAGAGTAAAATTTTATTAGATATTCAATATATATTATTTATATAATTGAATCCTTACAATTAAATTAAATTTATTTTCTATTTGTATATATATAAGTCGATCACCTATTTTTACCGTCAGTAGTAACGAAGGTTAGAATATTTTTTTAAGAGATAAGATAAAGAGATTTTCAGAAAATGTGTTAATAATACAACTCGGGATAAGTTATCATTGCACCCGTTTTTAAAATGCTTCAGAATTTCCGTTCACGTTTGGATAAATAATATAATAAATAACAATGTATATGTGAGGTGACACGAAATATGTTTAAACATAAAATTTTTAGTTCATCTTAAGAAACTAATAAAGGGTAGTAAGATTAAATTTAAGATAAAAATAAGCTAATTAATTATTCTCTACAACTTAAAAAAAAAATTGATGACCATAGGAAAAGTTGAACTCACTAATTTTGGCGTCATGTCCAACCCATTTCTCATTTGTCTCCGCTGGAAATCCGGGACTGGTTGTTTCATAGAAGTCGGTGGGCAATTGGACGGATTTCTGGTGCTGCTGGTATACGAGTTTGCAGCATTGTCACCGATCCTCACAGATTGCTGGTATTGCTGTTGATGTTGCTGTCCGTATGAAGGGTGCATATACGAAGTCTGCCCGTAATTGTACCCACTGTTGTAGAAGCCATTTTGCTCGTAGAAAGACGTGGACGAAGCACTGACAGAACTCGATGGAGAGTGTTGTGGCGTATGCATCATGCCATAAGTCGAAGGAACCGAACTGCTAGCGGAAGAATCACTAGGTGACCAATCGCTCGATTGAAAATGTCCTGGATTAACACGGTTCTTGTAGAAACCTCCAGATAAAGGTTCTGTTTTCATAGGGGGTGTGCCTGAAGGTGCAGACCATTCACTTTCCCAAGAAGTATTGCTGTTTTCAAGGAATGTGTTGGACCAAGGTTGAGTCATGCCCTGCGTAAAAGAGATAAGACTAAATGATTCTAAGAAAAATGGGACATATGCAAGCCGGCTACTATCTTATCTGGGATCTTCCTATAAGTATTTTTATTAAATAACCCTTAAGACCTGAAATCTTTTATATTTAAATTTTACTTTTATTTTTTAATTGAATGGGATATGTAGTAATTTCTAAAGTATTGGGGAAATCATTTTGATGATAATTTTTTAAGTCTCTTAATTATATCAACATAATTTTTTTCAATAAAGCTCCAAATAGAATAATTACATAATAACTAATTATTCACTCGCATGATCGTATGTTCTCGGGATTAAAAGGTTAACATTAATGCATTGACATCGAAACTGAAACAACGTTATAATAACTTTAAGAGGAAATCCAATGAATCATAATTAGCAACGCTATTTGTTATGCAGTAAATATTTACATATAAATGTTCTAATATAACAGAGGTTTGCAATGAAATTTAAAAATAAGTAATAAATGAAAATAAATTTGCGATGCTAATTCATTCGATACGAAATTAACATGCAAACCCTTACGATGACTCATATACCAATGCAATTTATTTTATTTTTTTCGCCGTCATTATTTTTAAGATAATACCTTTTTACTTCCAAATTTATATTTTTCATAAAAGTAATTTCAATCCAATTAAAATAAAATATTAATGTAATAATATCTGCATAAAATTAAGGGGCATGAAGAATAAAAACCGTCAAGATGTCAATGCTATAGAATATTATATTATTCATATCTCACAGTCATTATTATTTACTCACTCTGTACCATAAAAATAAAACTAATTGCTTTTTGACAACGATAATATTAAAAAATTACGTTACCCCATTAAAAGTTCCCGGTGAAGAGTTACTATTATTTAATGCGTTTATTTACCTCTCGTTTCTGCCTGGGCTGAGTATGCGTTGGAGTTCTACCAGATACCCTATTAACGTGAGCGTATGAATAGTTCTTGTCATCTTTCCCATGAAAAGGAGAGTTCGCTGGCATTCTAACGTCTGGCGAGTTTAAGGCACATTGTGGTGAAGGATCAGCAGCAGACGGGGACTTTTTCATCCAGTAAGCTGGAGTCTTACAAGGTTTTGCCCAAAGAGAAATGTCACTAGAAGGAAAACGTATTAAATAACTCCTCATTCCACACACGTCAAATTAATGCACAAAGATAAATAATCACACAACGAAAACCAAGTGTTCTCAAAAAATATTATGCAAATAACAAGATCTTAAAAAAATAAATGGAAACCTACTCCAGATTCGATTTAGAAAATTGTTCCAAATTTAACACAATTTTTTTTTTAGAAAATAATAATAATTTATTTAATTTACATTCATAATATGAAACATACATTTACATTTGTTTTAATGACTCTATAAAAAATTCATTTACAAATCAATAATTACTGAATATGAAATAAAGTAACAAAATAAATCATGGAAAAAACTAAACAAGCATCTCTTTTTGTTAAACAAGTACAAAACATAGTTTAATCAGAGTAATATTATAAATGATATAATGTAGTTAAAATTAATGATTTTACAAAATGTAATGCAAACTTTTTATTTATATAAAATGAAATACTCTCTTTTCTTCAGTCGTAAAGGAATAATAAACTACGAATAGTCTATGAAAACTTCTAACACGTATTTATAAACAATGATATTTCAAATAATCTCTGTCATAATTTTAAAAAAAGCGAGAAATAAGCATGAAACAGACATAAAACTCTCAAAACCCCAATTTTGAAAACATTTTATTGCATAGGATCCATTCATACCAGAGTAACATTTTTTTTATTCTTTAAATATTAAAATACATTTCTTATAAAGAATATAATCTCTGTTAGAACTCAAAATGTGAAGTATTTCTGTAAATATTTTGAGTTTCGTCATTTCTTCTTAGCTTAAGGGTTTTAATGTCATCTTACTGCAATGCAATTTATGGTTACTAGATAACACGTATACAATTGACGAGGAAAAAAAGTGTTAAAAGATTGTTTTCATAGATGTTTTTCATGTTTGTTATATTATTTTATTTTCCAAAAATAAAGAAAAAGACAGTTAAAATATTTTCCAGATAACATCTTGTCCAAGGTTAAAAAAAAAATTCTTTCTTTTGATTGTACTAACAACATTCATATAATATATATAATTTCTTTTTTTTTCTGATTTCATTGCGGTATATTACTAGATAAAAAGAATAATCGAAATTTATTTTACACGTAGATGTATGCAAACAATATACCATTTTTTATGTTTCCAGCACTAATTTTACTTTGATAGTTTATAAAAAAGTGTTTCAGAATTCCATTAAATGTATATTGTTTGATTAGATTAGATTGGTTAATAAGTCATTTGCTAAATTAAATTCTTAGAAGGTTAATTTCTTCATAACAGATTAATAAATGCAAAAAGGTATTTTAAATATCTGAATAAATTTTTTAGTGTTATTCGCAATTTAATAAGCATAACTGAACAGATATACAAGACTGTTTATTATGAATTTAACAGCTTTTTATTTCATAAAATTGTCATGTATCTAACAAGGAATGCTGTATATAAACGTCATATCTACCAGTATTTTTAAATGTCAACATAATGGTCAAACAAATTTCATCAATTGCGACGTTAAAAAAATTATAAAATAATCAATAAAAGTATCCACAAAAAAATTAAACTCATATTTTTTTCCTTCTGTAATTAATTAGTCCGACTAGATGTTTAAAATATTTAAAATGCCCAATAGTCTGATATACATTATTTTGAAATTATGATGACAGGTTAAACTTTCAAAAACTTTTATTCTTAAAAGTATTTAAACAAATTGCTTATTAATTAATTTATTACTTTTTATTCAATATAATTTTGCAGAAAAATTTGAAAACAAACTTTTATAATTTAAGTAATTTTATAAAAAGAGGAGTCATCAGTATTACTTTATTTGATGTTTATATTAACGAATTGGCACAATTGTTGGGAGAAAAAACTATAAAGGCATTGATCTCTTTATGCCGATGATTTATTACAGTCATGTCGGAAGAACATAAAAACTGCGCTGTTATGAAGGGCAAATTTAGTGAAGCATTAACATTCCTTTCTATTGGTATAAGAAAAGAATGGAGGTTAGAATGAAAAACAAAATCGCCATTTTTATAGCAGCAAATAACTTGCCTATAACAACTTTGCATGTTGTTGTTGTTGTTGTCATATCCCTCGTGGAAGGAGGGAAAGAGGGGCGGGGGTGCAGCTCCTGTTTTGATGGAGCACCCGTAGGTAGAAGTGTGACTTCTGCTCTGTGTTGCTGAAGAAGAAGGGATTCATGGCACCACCGGGACTCGAATCCTAAACCTGTGGCACAGAGCGCCATCAGGCCATGTATTATAGTTTAACTGTACTAAATATTTCCTAATGTGACTCGTCCACAGTGTTCTGCAGCACGGGACAGGACATCCCATAAATAATCTACTCTTGGATGGAGGTAAAAGGGCAGCTTATGTTCTGATGGAGCATCAGTAGGTATAAGTCTGACTTGGCTGCGAGTCGTTGAAGAAGGAGGACAGTGCCTTCCGAGAGGACTTCTAGGGGGAACACTATCCCGTATTTGTGTATCGTATGGGAGAAAACCCGGAAAAATTCCCACCAGGTAGTCCGACTCACGAGGCAAGATGCTGAACATCATAAACGCCATCGAGTCTCCTCGTTTTTTTATGTTTTTTTTTTCTTTTGGATGAGATATAATGAAATAATATTTTATAATTCCCGTAAATTTTTTATAACAAAATTGAACAAAAAGTTATTCATTTAATATTGGGTTATTGTAATCAACGATAAATTCCTTGTATTTCTACATAATTTTTAACTTTTTCGATTTCAACGCAAATAGTCATCTGAAAAATTGATGTAAAAAGGTATCACTGGATGATTCAGCAAATGACTCACATTATTGATTGTTTGTTATGGAAACAGTTACAATTCATTTTCCGTCTATAAGTCCATCAGACTAAACTGCAATTCACACAAATGATTCAAAGACTACGTTAAAGAATCTAAGCTAATCAACAATAAGAGTACATAAAATAGTCTGAAACATATAAAGAGATGAAAAAATATACAAGAAACTAACTGCAATGATTATAAAAGTTAGTTTATTGTAAAGTCAATAAACCCTAAAAAAGGGCAATGGGTATTTCACCCAGTCAAAACGATAGTTGACTGAAACGATAACTTTTGATCGTTTTAAATAATTGTCAATATTTGAAAGATTTCACGAACACACAACACTCTTCATTTCAGATAAGATAAAAGTTCCTATCACAAGAAAGGAAAGACAGCAACTGTTTTCGTTCCTCAACCTTCTATAAAAGTGAACTTTTTTACTGATATAGGTCAAACACCGTCTGCATGATTCACGCGTGTAACAATGTGACAGATACTGAAGTCAACTTTAAATTTCTAGAAAAACACATTACATTTTAATCTTAAAAGCAGTTTACAGTTTTAAAATAACAGTAAATACTTACTGTTCCTGAGTGGATAGCAATAAAAAAAGCATTTTAGAAGACTTAAGTTTATTAGTTATTATAATACAAAGATACAGTTAAATTCATAAAGACTAATTGACATTATAATTATTTTTCATAATATAATTAATCTTTTCTTTTTCATTATCATATTAAATTAATTCATTATTTATTCATATTAAATCTTAATTATAGTTTTTTTTCTTCAATGAATAAAGAACATAAAAAAAAATAAAAACCAATTCATTTTTTTAAAGCCCTTAATTGTGGATAAAAAATTCAAAACAGATATAATTTTCATCAGATTTTCAAGAAATTACTTCTTCTAATTTAAGAAAATGTCTAATATATTATCATTCTAAGAAATTTATTGTTTTAAAACTAGTACCTACACA
The DNA here is from genome assembly GCA_021605075.1 of Caerostris darwini. NCBI lineage: Eukaryota > Metazoa > Arthropoda > Arachnida > Araneae > Araneidae > Caerostris > Caerostris darwini. Next base: position 62,694 of record BPLQ01008081.1, on the reverse strand, counting down.
GAAAAACTTAAAATTGCATAGCAGGATAGTACAAATACAGTATCTTTTTAAAACAAAATAATTGAAACAATTGCAAAATGGATGAAAATTATACAATTTATCAAGTAAGAAATCTAGCAATCGCTACCTTCTATTTTTTTCTAGAAATAACTTTTAGCTTTATGAAATAAATTTAAAAAGTATATTAATTACTAGAACTTAAGATGAACATTTAATGAATAAACTATTTCATTCCTTTTCATGAAATGTAAAATTGAATAATTAAATCATCACTTATGAGAAAATAATATAAAATTACCAATTAAGAGAGAATGAAAACTGGTTTTAAACTAATAAGAATAATAAAGACTTGATTAATATCTCAATAGCATTTCAATTACAGCAAAAGCGAAAATACTAATAGAACAATTCCATACATTTAACTACAATAAGTGACTATTCTTTTAAAAGAGTTACCTCCGTCAGCGTCTTTTTTCCAATGTGTCATTATTACAGACATCTCGCTGAAACTGAAGTTTTTACGAAGTAACCATAGCAACATTAGATATAAGGCTTTTGAAAGTTTGGAGACAAAACATACCCAAAAAAAATGATTTCCCCACTTTTCACAAGAAGGTTGGGTTGTCCCCACTACTCGGATTTCTACAAAACAATCATTAACAAACAAAGCTCATGCATGGCTAGACAAAATATAAAGCTTTCTACTTTGCAGATAACGATTTATTCAAAATGCAAGCAATGACATTGCAGCTTTAGATTCGAGTTAGCTGCCCTTTCGTTTTCAAACTAGCAAGAAATAACGTGATAACTATAGTAACTATTTATATATGGTATATATAACTATTTACCTCATAGTAAAATATTTATGTAGGTATTATTTTAATTAGTTAGTTTGAAATCTTCCAAATCAGTGAACTTTTAAATAAAATATAAAAAGCAAAATGAAATAAAAATAGTATCGTAGGGAAAAGTATAATTTTTCTATATTTTAAAGCTAACAGTCATACTTTTCTGTATTTAAGAATTGCCTTTGTTTGATTTTTCTATACATATTACCAATTTAAATCGGATTTTTTTTTTTTTCTGTAAATTTTATAAGAATGAAAATCGTAATTCTAATCAAGAATACCGTATTAAAAGTCGTATTTATAAGGCTAAACGCCAGTCTGGCTAAAATATTTTTGCTTTTTACGAATAATAAATAATCATTCCTTTAATATTTTGATCTTAAATATCCTTTGCAAAATTATTTTTTCATTGTTCATTCCTTTAACGATGCATATTTAAATTATAATTTTAATAAAACTGTAAACATGCAACAGAAAGAAATTTAAGAAAATAATTATTAATTAATTATTATTAAATATGAAAATTACATAAAAATTTTGGTTTACAAAATACAATGCGTCAAATAATTTATATTTTAATTCTGGAAATAATCATAACTCAAATAATGAAAATTTTATAAAAATACACACAGAGAACAAACACATGCGCATATTTCACCAAACGACTGTTTATCCAACAACAAACTATTTCAACCTAGTTCAATTTGAGAATAGGGGAAAAAGAAGGGGGGAAAACACATCCATCATTTTAAAGGTATATCGCACCGCCATGAAATGAAGCAAAGTAAAAATCATTTCAGGTAAAAATCTTTTCATGAGTAGGTGGAACGAGAAATCTGTGGATAATGTTATTCCGAAGAAAATATTTTTAAAGATATTTTATAGGAAGAAGTTCAGTTTTCAGGAGCATTCAATTTTCATTTAGAGAGCAATTTTTTTCAATTTCCTTTCAAAAGTGACTGCAGGCATCTTCAGCATTGAAGGGTTCGGGCATTACATTTGATACACACTGATACACACTTTGATACACATAACAATATTCGTATATCTAATATGAGTGGATGGTTTATTGGTTATGAAAATTAAAATTATAAATAATAAAATGCTTATAATATAACATAAAAGACTATACTGTTAATAAATATAGGAATATTCTCTGTTAAAAACATTAATCGTGAAAATGATGTTTCTTATAAATGATGTGTATGACTACCAAATACGATCCAGGCAAAATTTTTAAATCTTAATATAATGGTGTTCTCGTTATACTTGAAAAAAATTATTTGTGATTAAATATATACATAAAAATATGACCGAATCAAGGTATATTTCCCCCTTATTATGTTTATACAACATTGCTGTAAAATTGCATTAATGTAAAAATAATAAGAACAAAAAATAAAATTTATTCTGAAAAATGGATTGAACATAAGAATTATTTCCGATTTTCAAAGAAAATGAAGATGTTTAATTTTGGAAGTACATAGAATAAGGTTTTCTTTTGTGATCAGAAGATGTATAATCAGCTGTTTCATGTAATCTATTCATTCTAACTTTCCCATATCATCGGGTGGATTCAATTAATTAGATTATTTTATCGAATGAAAACTTATTACAAAATTTTCCTTTTTCAAAAATTTTCCGCTTTCACTAATTTTTATATTTTAGATATCGATTTTTACAGTTATATCGTGCACATTTTATGTGTTTAAAATCTTTAAAGACCGCGCTTACTTTTGAAAGATTACAGTTTCAAAACAAACATAAAAATTAACACGGAGAGCAAAAATTGTATTATCGCATATATACAGGTTATCGTAATTAAAAAAATACATCCGCATTTAAATATTGTAAAATTACAACAAAAAATTTTCACGTAATATTTTTCTAATTCATGTAATTATTTGAATCAATGGAATTAAATTGATTTGAAACTCAAATTTTTTATCAATTTATAGTTTTAAGAAATAAAACATTTTCGAAACATTCACAAAATAGATTAGCTATACGAATATTATATTATACTTTCTGCTTTTTTAATGGCGCAACAGCCACATAGCGGACCAAGGCCGTTTGCCTACTGGCATATTTCGAGACAGAAGATGTTTTTCTTTTTACGGGGTAGGGTTGTTAGCCCTATGCCCAAAGCTCTATAGTCATATTAGACTGGAACCTACGGTTTAAGGTGGACTCCGCACCACTACAAACATCCATGGCACCGCTGGGACTCAAACCCGAAACCTGTGGCACCGAACGCCAGTCACTCGGCCATCAGGCTCCTCTAATATAGTTTATCCATTACAAAAATTATATAGTATACTTAAAATCAATTCTTTTTCATTTAATGGAAATTATGGTAAAATTGCATTATCGTAAAAATAACAAGAACACAAAATAAAATTTATTCTGAAAAATGGGCTTCTATTATTCCGAATTATCTCTATATACTTCCATAAATAACGAACTGCTCTAATGTCTTATTCTTTGGCTGAAACATTCCAAAATTAATGTTTGCGGAAAACATAAAAAAATAAAATGCAACAAAAGATGTTTACAGTGCATTTCATGAAAGAATTAAAGAATGGTTCATTGCAGCAAACAAATAAACTACCTTTTCCTCCAGCCATCCATTTCTTCAGAAACACGTCCCGAATAATAGAGCGAAATAATCCAACTAGCGTTTACTATTCTGTCCCGGTTGTCACTTCCCCTGAAAGATGATCGAAGGAAAACAAACACAAGACAGAAGGAGGCTTCCCATTGATCGTCCCGGCTAATAACCATGGCAACGATCGAACAGACAATAACATCCCAAGATACGTAAACAAAGCCAGGTGAGAAATGGATGAGATGAGGTTAGGAACAGTGCATGAAGCTTTTACAATGCGGCGTAAAGGAAAGAAGCCATCGCAACAACGATGCGGGCTTTTGGGGAACATTCTGCTCGCTTCTGTTCTTCGCGTTTGGTTTAAAAAAAGTTTTCTAAATACGGGCAGCAAATTAATTGGAAGCGTGCGTCATTTAGTTAGGCGATCCTCTAAGTAATTAATTACTCAGGGAAAATATATAAGCCTACATAAGGCAGGTGGCTTTGTAATAATAATGCGGCAGAAGATAACACTGATAATTTTTACTTTGATTCTACATTACAAAGCACTGTTGCTTTTTTTGTTTCATATTGAAAGCATCATGGTCCTATAATTTAATCAAAAATTTAAATATTCATTATTATTTATGCAGCTCCTGATAAATACCGATTCTGTGTTTTCAGATTGAATGCAATAATGTTTATTCTGCTATTAATCAACATTGATTTAAAAATGTACGCATTTTCTTACTAATTTCAATAGAGTATTTATAAAAAAGCAAAAGCCTTTTTTGAATATTCCATATTTAAAACAATATATATTAATGTGTATATGACACATATTCTGCGAATAAATTTGAAACTGCAAAATTTTATAAATGTTTTTAAAAGTTTAAAAAAAATTGTTTCAGAAAAAAAAAAAAATAGAAATTAATTTTTTTAAAAATCAGCAATTTGTTTTTCCACTTATCCATTTCGCAGTTATAAACCGTATTTCTCTGAAATACATTAGTAAAAAAAATATGAATAAATAATTTAACATAATTTTTGCATAATGTTTGGTCAGTTAACATTTGTAATTATAAAATCGGTCATGAAATATGTCAGCAAATAAAATTTTTTAAAAATCAAAATATTTTAATACAAAAACAAAGAAGATTCATATATTGAATAGTACTTTTCAACTTGTCAATATTTGTGATAATTATTTCATATTAATCTACTATTTTACACGTAAAAATAAGAATTGGTAATTATTTATGATTAAAGAAAAATACAGAGTTCAAAATGGAATAAAATGCTAAAAAGATTCAGAATTTTTTTTCTTTTATATATATATATATATAAATATATATCACTAATTTCAATTTATATTTCATTGTTTAAATTTTCCGTTTTAAATTAAAATAGCAAAATAAATACCAAAGAATTGTTTTTTCATGCACTTCTTCAATTTTTGAAAAAAAGAAATGGAAAATTAATGGTGGTTGGAAATATAAGTTTTTTTATAAAGTATTAAAATTTTAATAAATATTTATGTTTAATTACATTTAAAAACTTACACTTTACTTTATTGAAATAAAATTAGAATAAATAAAACTAAAATAAAAAAATAAATTTGCTGACATTATCTATGATGAATGGAATAGAAATAAAAAGGATTTTTAAAATGATCCTTCAATTACAATGGAAAGAGATGGCCTTGGTAGGGAAACGTACCTACTGTGCTAGCCTAGGGAATTTCGTCATTTTTATTTTGTAAACAGAAAAGAAAGTATAGTTACACAAATATTTTTAGGGTCTGAATCCTGAAAGTCCTTGGAAAGTCTATGCATCAACAATTAAATTTTAATGTAATTTATTTAAAAAAAAATGCAACCGATGCAATCAAAATAAATTTAAGAAAAAAAATTTCACCAACGTTTCTATATTAATATACATAAAATTTTTTTTTTTTTTTTTTTTTTTTTTTTTTTGCAGGTTTCGAATAAGATAAGATTCTTCGATAAGAAAAATAGAACAAAAATTTTAAAAAAAGAGACACATTTCCATTTATAGAAAAATCGAAACATGAAAGTTGACATATAAGAAAAATAACTAAACTGTAACTCTTTCTCCTTTATAAAAATAAAATAAAAAAATAAAACATTTACTGGGAAAACTATTTCGTTTTATGAAATTTATATCATCTTAAGAAAAAGAAATATTAATCCTTTTAATATCTTGATTTTCATATTTTAATTTAAAATCGAATGGTTCGTAATAAAATTCTTCATTGTTATCAAAATTTCATAAATTTCCTGTAATTAAATTATACGACCAGATTTCGAGAAAATTAAATTTGAATAGTATTTGATAACAAAAGTATTAAAAAACGACTTTTTATTTTAAAAATTAGACTTTCTAAAGGGGGAAATGCTATCAAACACGAATCATAGATGGCGCTGTACGACTTTTTTTATTTTCTCTACGAACTGACTCATTTTTAATACGCTTTTATTAGCTTCACCTGTATGTTTGTATGTATGTTTGTATGTAACTCACTTTTTGGGCTCGATTTTGGGACTGATGGCGCCATCTACTGGCGAGTCAGTCAACTGATCCGCGATCGAATTGCGCTCTTCCTATTGGCCGAAAATTTCGGTGGCTAAAAAGAGGCGGATCTCAAAGGCATAGGAGTGCGATCATGTCGAATTGCGCTCTTCCTATTGGCCCAAAATTTCGGTGTGTAAAAAGTATGTAAACTTAGCGGATAACCGGCCAAGTGGAAAACAAAGTAAAAAACACTGACATGTAAACAGGTGGTGTTCAACACTGCTTGTAAGTCAAACTATTCTACTTTTGATATTTTTATCTTTTGCTTTATCTTTATTTCTTTTATTTTTATTCATCTAAATCTTTTATTTTTGGGCATCGCCAACGGACCCCTAATTGTACCGAAAGCTTTAGCTTTTTCGATCTCCTGCTTTAATTGTTAGCAAGCAGGAGGTGTTTTTCTTAAATGTTAATTGTTCTATTTTCTTTTATTAATATTCTATAATTTAAGCAACTTCACTTGTGCTAATGTATTAATTAAATTAAGATGTGGAGATATTGTGGCTCCTAAAGCCACCTAGGAACTCCGTAATCGGTACGCCCGTTGCCCGTTGCCCAACAAAGTAAAAACAATTATACTTTAAAAAAACTAAAAAAAAATATGCTTTTAGAGTTAATCAGACTAAAAAGTAAAAAATAAATTAATAGTTTAAAAAACTAAAAAACACGTTTTAGAAATTAATCAAACTAAAAAGTAAAAAATAATTGTTAACATAAGAATAAAATGACTGACGAAAAAATGAATGTCGATGTTCTAAAAGCGTGGGTGCTTTGTATGACATTTTCAAACTAACTGCATTTCGGAATGAAACTAGTGAGAAGTTATAACGATTGATATCGAGCACCCCACGATTTTAAACAGTGACATTCATTTTCTCGTCAATTTTATTTTTATTTTAACAATTATTTTTTACTTTTAGTTTGAAACTCTAAAAGCGTGTTTTTTAGTTTTTTTAAACTATTAATTTATTGTGTGTGTGTGTTCTATTTTCTTAATTAATGCGTCTATGTCCTTCCTTAGTTTCTAACCACGCATCAATTCCATCCACTGCTTTATGGAAAAAAAAATCATTTTCAGAAATCTTTCTAGTATTAAAAGCGATAAAAATCAACCAATGTTTTCAAAAATGGATTTCACTTTACCTGATTTTATTTTATAAATTAAATATTATATGATTAGGCATTACTAAGTTAAAGCGAACTTATTTAATTTGCCAACACGCACAAATAGTTTGCCCTTTTAAAGCCTTAAATTAAAAATTTGTTATAACGTTGCATAAACGCAACATTTGTCTTGCATCACTGAAATTCGCTATTCATTTTGCTGCAGCATATATGGGAACTAATGACATATTAGTTTCAGGTAATATCATAAATGCTTGTTCGCAGAAAGGAAAGAAATATGTATGATATCATCTAACAAGGCTTTTAAGAATAATTAAACAGAGATACAGTATGAATTTTAAGACGACCCCATATCTCTGCAGCAGAAGCACTAACCACTATAAAATAAATGGACTTTGTTGTTGTTGTATCCCTCGTGGAAAGAGGGGGTGGGGGGTAGCTTCTGTTGTGATGGAGCACTCGTAGGTAGAAGTCAAACTTTTTCTCCGTGACACTGAAGAAGAAAGAAGACAATGCCTTCCGGAAGGACTTTTTATGGGGGAATTACCCCGCATTTGCGTATCGTATGGAAGAAAACCCGGAAAGCTCCCATCCGGTAGTCTGACTCACAAGGCAAGTGGCTGAACATCCCAAACGCCATAGAGTCACCTCGTTTTTTGAAACAATGTTTACAACAATGCCACCAGCGGATTGAACCTCGGCCTTAATGCTCACCAGCGGGTTCACGCCACGCATTCTTATACATGAAAACTCTAAATGTTATAATATATATATATATATATATACTACAACATTTAGAGTTTTCATGTATAAGAATAAATGAAAAAAAAATTTGGTGTAAAATTTTTGAAATAAAGTGAAAATCTTTTTTTTTATAATGAATTAATAAAATATTTCACTCGAATTTCTTTTAAAGAAATTTTTTATGCAAATGTTTGATTTAAATAAATGTATAAATAAAGAAAGCTGAAGTTATTGATTAAATAATCGAAATTAAAATAAAATACAACATACCTTTGATAACTTCATTACTTTTACATATTGTTTATCAATGTCATTAAAAAAATTTTAAAAAAAAAAAAAAAAAAAAAAAAAAAAAAACAGAACGCACTTACTTTGGGTCCGGTGAAGGCGTTTCACGAAGTACAGCGATCAGAGGATCCAAGTTCATAATTCAGAATCCATCAAAGGAAATAACTGAAATAAAACTGCATGCATTAATACTGGCACGCACAACTGACGTTCTCTCGATTCCGGATGGTTATGTTGGAAAGGATCCTCTATAAAAAAGAGAGAGAGAGACAGAGAGAAAGAGAGAGAAAAATCGAGCCTCTTAAACAATGTGATTTTTTTAATTTATTTATTATAATTATTACTTTATTTTATTCTTATTTTATTTTTTAAATGCAATACAATTTATATTGTCTACTAATTCCTTACTAAGATAATACATTATCGTTTGTTTATATTTTCAAATTCCTTTATTTTGATTTTATTTGTGATTTTAAACACGTTGATAAATTTACAAGCAGATAAGCATTTATTTATTATTGCCATGTTATTACTAATCATTACGTTTGTTATTAAACTAAATAACATCTTAGTAACGTTAATGTAATTATAATATAATTACTATTAAGAATTATTATTTTTGAAATTAAATACAGAATTAACTTCTTAGAAGCGTTAAGTTACAAAATGTTTCGTTCTATATTTCGAAGCAAAATTGTTCTTAAAAAAATAATTTGCAATTAATAATATGTTCTTAAAAAATATTATTATTATTATATTATTTATTTATTTAAAAAGAAATAGAATAGATGTAAAATATGAAATAAGTAGTTCACTTATGTTATGATAAATTACAAGAATATTTTCGATTAATTACCGATTATTTTAATTAATTGTTCAGAATGCATTTCTCGGAACAGTAAAAAAAATGACTGAAATCAAAAGAACGAGTAACTTTGATTGCTTAATCAATGTAAATAGTTCTACGAAATGCCTATTTAAAATCGTAATAGCATGGATTGATTTACGAGAATTTCGACAACAGTATTAGGGGAAAAAAGCATGCGCTCTGACGAAAGGCTTTCACTTCGGTCAAGGTCGAGTTAAAATGATGAGTTTTTAAAGCAAGATCCCTGAAATCCAGCCTTCTGGTGAAAACAGGTCTGGAGCGCACATTCCGGAAGGATTCAAAACCATTATTTGTTCGCTCGCTCTGAACTGAATCAGTCATTGTTCGGTTCATCTGATGAATCAGAAAAATGGGAAATGTTTTTCTCAAAGGCGCATTGAATTATCGAAGAATGCTGTTGTGTTTGGAGTTCATGAGTTAATAGAAAATTTTTCTTAACATTATGTGAAAGAAGAAAATTAAAAGAAAATGAAATTGTTAAAAGTAAAAAATAAGTGTATTCGCGAAAACATTTTTTTTTTTTTTTTTTTTCAAATTTATGAATTTAATCTTAAATTATTTATTAGAGTTTCAAAATATATTTTTTACCAAATATAGATATGTCTTGACGTATAAATATATAAACAATGAATAGAAAGTCTGAATTTCTTATATAATATATTGTACAGCCTGTTTTGAATAACAAATTAATTATAACTAGTTTTGCATGATTATATTACACCAATTGACAAGAAAATATCATATTAAAAAGATTTATTTAAATTATTTATGGTTATGAATTACTTGTGAATAGGGAAAAAGTTTTTAAATATATTGAAAGTTTAGTAAAAGAAGTAAAAAAAAAAAAAAAAAAAAAAAAAAACCTTTAAAAAAAGACTGAAGAAAACTCATAAAAATTTGGTTTTTATATTCAAAATTGCTTATAGGATCGTTAAAAAAATTTTTTTATCTCGAAATATAATATGTTATATATCAATCATATAAATCAATAGAAAATATATTTTAATAAAGATAAAAATTATATAACAAAAATTTTATTTAAAGGTTTAAGAATTCAATCTGTACAAGTAACATCATAAATAAATGAAAATAACAATAACGCTAGTATTAAACGAAAAATGTAGTTTATTCTCTATCAATATAAATATTTAAAAATATTATTTAAAAATGTTTTGATATAATTTTCTGTTGCCTTTCAAAATTTTATCATCAACACAAAATAAAAATTGCATTAACAATTTTAGCTTCAATAAAGCTAGTTAAATAACATTTTTTATTTAGAAAATATTCCAGAAATTTTGTGCATAACGTATAAAATTCATAAATTTTATGCGTAGCAAAAATTTAATTTAACAATTTTTTTACATTGCCTTTCAGATAAAAATTATTTTATCTTTTTATGAGTTTTTAAAAAAATCTATTCAAAAAAAATATTTATTTATTTTATAGTCTGTTCTATAATTAATATAAAGAAAGAATGCTTTTATAGAATTGTTTTCTTCTTTTAATGTCTAAACGTTGCTGGGAGTTCCAGCTCTGAAGGTTATGAGCATTCGGCCAGATAGAGTGGATTCGTGTTCGCTGTGACGCAACCGCAGCATAAAGCCAGTCGATTTATTCCATTCCATTCTTTTTCGCGTAAGGGAAGTTCTTCGCGCGAACAATACCCGGTTTTGCAAGAGTAAAAATAGGACATCTACTTATTAAGCGAAGACGTAGAATGGAAGTACTTTTCCCTGCGTCAAGAGGAAAATCTGAAACCAGCATGGTACTGGCAGATTGTCCTTTTCGGAGCGACATGGTACCCGTATCATTCAAAAAGGACAATTCCTGACATCGTAAAACACGGTGTCACTAGTTTATTTAATAATTAAAATAATTATTTGCAACGGTAAAAATTAGTAAACAACAACTGCGATTAAAATCAGTGAAATAGACAATTATATAGACTAAAAAAGTTAACATGCGGCTACTTCTTTTTCTTTCAAAAATTATATATTATGAGATGACAACAAAAAATAGACACTTATTAAATGCTGAATGCTATTTTTCAAATGAATTGTATTACTTATTAATAGTTATATATAATTTAAACTTAAACAAAAAAGCTGTATGTTTTCATTGACTAAGATAAAAATCATCAAACCAATATCGAATATTTGAATGGATTTAGCAAACTATTATTCAATATTTGATTATAATCATAAGCCTTATTAAAATAAGTATTTTTTGTAAAAATTTTTTGTTTAATTTGGAAATAAGTTTAAAACTTTTTTCAATTTAATTAAATTAATAATGAAAATAAAGTGATAATTAACAAATGCAGAAAGTTTAAACTAATAATATTTCAGTTCAATTAGAAATTTAAAGTAAAATTAAAGATGTATATTTTGGGATAAGTAAGTACTATGTACGGAATTTTTTTACAATTCGAGAACAAAATACTAAATGATGTATAATAATAAGTGAAAACATTTTTTTTAACAATTCAATAACAAAACAATAAGTAAATGCAACATAAAGAAAATATAATGAATTGCAAAATTTCTTATATTCAATAATAAATACGAATTCCAGCTAATTTTTCTGCTGATAATTTGTATTGAAAAACGATTCGAAAAATGATAATACATCTCATATTGAAAAAATGATAATACGTCTAATTTTTCGAAATTCCTTGACAAATAAAAATACATGAACCACTATATTTTATACATATTTCCTTAAATGTCTATGTATATAATAAGTAATATATATTTTAATATTCAAATTTTTTTACAGATAAAAAAGCATACTTACCACAAGGAATTGTTTTTTTTTTATTACACAACACAAACACATAAACACAGGACAACACAAACATAAACACACAAAAAACATTTATGTGTTTAAAGCTAGCTTCCTTAACGTAAAAGATAATATAGAGGGGAAAAGAAAAAAATTTAGAATTTCAGAACTATTAATTTGAAAAAGAAATTGTTTTCTTTATGAAAGGTTAATTCAAAAGCGAAAACGGACTAACTTATAAATCCCCCTCTATTTCTTTTAATAAATCAGAATTATAATTCTAATCATAGAATTTGAATGCCCTGTACGGAATGTTACTATCTTATCTAAATAAAAACCATTCAATACATTTTCGATAAATGATCTAATAATCATTTTATCTTTAAGGACAGCGAACTGATAAATTATGACACATAAATAATTTTCCTTTTCTCCTGCAAAAACAGGATAGATATAGTTTTGATTTTATGGAATATAAAGAAATAAATGTATAAATTATTCTTCAATATTTGTAAAAATGTAGCATAATAAAAAAATTCCAAGAATAATTATCTGTCCAGAATTAGCCGCATAGTCACATTTTTTTCTAACACAAAACAACACGAATAAGAATTTAAAAAAAAAACAATGGAACTAACTTCTATATTCGTTAGGTTTTCTTAAGAAAATTTCACAATTAAAAATCGTAATTTCGTTTTAAATTCTTGTTAGTAAATAAGAGATCGATTATTTTAAAAAATACAATATTTTTATTGCGCATTTATTTAGTTTTATAAAAAGTAAATTAACAAATAAAATATCAAATTCTTGTTAATTTTTTCACAAGAAACTGAATACACACATACATAAATACACAGTGTTTTTATTGTTACAGAAAACACAGGACACCACAAACAGAACACAAAAACATTTCCTGGAAGCTAGCTTCAATAATGTTGAATTAAAAAAAATTAATTTTCAATCTAAAATCAAATTATATTCGGACAATCTTAATAATTAATTGATTATTTGAGCATCTTTGTTTTCGGTGCATCATAATTTTTTAAAAAGTAAATTATAAATAAATTTAATATGCTTGTTCGTTTTTTCCATGAAAAAGAAAATGAAAACATATATACATAAAAACACAAGATTTTTTTTTTTTTTTTTTTGATACACAAACACAAGACATCACAAATAACACCACAACATTTAACACAATTAAAATAAATTTTCCTAATTTGTATTAGATATATTAGGGATTAGTACGATAAAATTTCAAAAAGTATATTTATTACAAATAAAAATCGTTTTGTTTAAATTATTTTTATTATATTTATTTCAAGTATTCGCATTAATTGAAAAGAACAAATATTTGTGGTTATTTATTCTTACATCCAATTCTGAAGTTTATTTTTCTCTTTTCTGTTTAAAAAAAATTAAGAAAATTTTATTCATTATTTAATTTTAAAAAAAACATTAATATATTTAATTAAGAACATTTTATTCAAGTTTATTTATGTTTGATTTTTCTATCAAATTGTCGGCTCAAATTGACAAACAATATTAATTTACTTATTTCAGTGGAAATATCTTGATTGACTTTACAAAAAACTAATAATTTCTTAATTTATTGCGTATTACTTAAAAAAATGGGATCAAGATGAAGATGAATTTTTTTAACATATGAACAGAATTTTTTTTTATTAACACAACACAGGACACCACAAACACACAGAACATAGACACAAAACATTTAATATTTTTAATCTTTTAAATATTTTATTGATACTTTTTTTCTGTTAGCATAGTTTTTTTTTCCCTGACAGTTTTGAGAAATAATTCATTGAATAGGGTGAGTTCTTACTTAATTTTTTTAGCCTTTTAAGAATTATTTCAGAACAAAATTTGTATTTCATTAATTATTTCCACATTATTTAAAATAAAATTATTTTTTCTAAAATTAAGGACAAAAAAATAATTTTAAAATTCGGCGACATTTTTCCCTATTTTTACTTAATTTTATCGAATAGAAGGTGATAAATATCAATTAATAGAGAATAAAAATTTAAGGAAAATGCAATTTTGTAGCTGTTTGATTAAGATCTTTAACAATTTCTATATTTAAGAGATGTAAAGCGTTCACATTTTTTAAAATTATTTATGAGTATTTATTTTTGTCCATATGAATCATATAGACCCCTTTTTTTCACAAATATAAATAAATCTATACATTTTTTTATCCACACAAACACATAAACACAAAGTTTGTTGTGCTTTTTTTTCAAACACTAACAAACACATAAACACAAAGTTTGTTGTGTTTTTTTTTCAAACACTAACAAACACATAGAGACAGTTTGTTGTGCTTTTTTTTTCAAACACAAACAAACACATAGACACAAAGTTTGTTGTGCTTTTTTTTCAAACACTAACAAACACATTAACACATTTCTTTTGTGTATATTCACACACGAACACAGGACATTACAAACATTAACACATACACAAAACATATAAAATGAAATAGTTAAAAGTCAGTTTTAGTAACAACATTTTCTTAAACCAATTATATAACCTAATTTTCTAATCTTTTATAACAATTTACTTAAAAAAAAATCTCTCAACTATATACTGTTTTTTACATTAAAAAAAAACAGACATTAAAAACAAGAGCTTAAATGCAATTAATGTAATTATTAAGCTAACAGTAAATATGTTTTTCTACCATTTTAATCTTAACCTTTCTAATTCTACCTTTCTCTTCTATTTTAACTATTCTATTAAAAAAACGGACTAACAGGAATTATAAAAGGGTGAGGTAAGATCACAAATAATGTTTTTTAATGAAAGCAAAGTAGCAAAAATAATATAAAAATAAAAATTCTATGCAAAAAATTATGTTATTTTCTCCAAAATGATAACCATTTGACAAATAATTCACCAGTTAGTACTAATTAAAAAAAATTATTTCAATTTCTACGGTACTTTTTTCTCCTCATTAACGCGGTTTATATATTGTTTGGTTAGTATATCTACATCGAAAAGTATTTTTTTAGACACAATCAACTAAAACATGTGATTGATAATTCAAGTTATCTTCTTAAGCGCAGGTTTTTAAACAACAATTGAAAGGTTAATAATCTGAAAGAATATTTTTCTTTATAAACTATCAATTTAATTTTCTTGTCAACAGGTTGTAATAACATATGATTACATTTCGTTTTTAAATTTTATTTCACATAATTAAATTACATATATTTTTTATTTATATTACGTTTACTTCAAAAAGTTTATTAAAAATATTTTCCTATCGTTATAAACTTAACTATTCCATATGAGTTGCAGGTCTTCTTACAAAATTTGATGTCGCTTGAAATTTTGATAGAATTTGCGTAAACTTACTTGTGTTAACTTTATTTGTCTTTTAAAGCGTTAAATTTTAAGATGTTTTACTGAATTATTTTGACAACATTAATAAAGGGAAAATCTTTTAATAATATCATCACAATGAAAAACATTTAATTATGCAACCAAATAACAACAAAAATAGGCAAAGCAACTTAAAACAAATGCACCATCCAATTGCAATAAAAAATTTTGCCATAAACTTTTTTTAAGCCAAAGCATTAAACTATTAATCTTCTTATTTGTATTAAAATCACGTATATATAGAAATAAAAAAAAGATTATGAATAAAGAAATTATTCATGATAAATAAAATATTTCAAATCACATACGTAAGTCGTTACGTTTCAAAAATATAAATCGCTAATGTATATTGCACTTTAAGTAATTACATACTATATTCTTTTAGAATATGAAACCTGACTTGTTCTTCCTAATAATAAGCTGAAGTTGTATGTATGAGCAGCGTGACTTAGCTTCCTTTTTTGTCCCTTCAACTTTTTAAAAGATTTATTTGACAGCTATAATCCTTATATCATAATTAGCTTTAAGTATTATCCTCTGTTCATATACCTAACATATACTCTTGCATTACAAATAGCTCGTTTTGCAATACTTCTAATTTATGAGATGAATGACTCAAAAAAAAAAATTAGAATCAACTATTAGTTTAATAATTGAAAATAATGTAAATAAAGTTTAGCATTTATAGCTAAGTATTTTTAATTCTATGAAATATTAAGCCTTTTTTTCTGGTTTTATTTTTGTTCTTGATGTCAAGATGACATGACAGTGTATATAATAACGTATTGGCGAAAGGAATCGATCATCTTTTTCACTTAACTCATTCATTCAGAAGAAAAATTCGTTGAAAATTGATTCACTCACTATTCGAGGAAAATAAGAACTTTCAACAATGAATGAATTGAAGCATATTCTTTATAATACAAAGAATTATCTCCATATATGAATCGCTCATATTGGTAAAGAATCTATTTTAAATTTTACAGTAAAATAGATTAACGGATGTAACTATATATATTGCCTACAGCAATTTCTTATGACTTAAATTAGTCTAAAAAACTTCACAATTGAATTTGGATAAGACGAATCAGATATTTATGATATTTTAACTAATACATTCCCACTACATTTTGCACAACTCAAGCAAAAAGCAAATATTGAAATATAAATATTGGCTTGATGAACTTAGTTAGAAAAAGCCAAATTTACTTTTATAATTGAACGTCATGATGTATTCATGCAGATAAAATAATCCTCATAGCAAAAAAATTTTAACGATAAAGATTTCATTTTCATCACTCTCGCATATACTCGTAAGTAGTGCATATAAATAAAAATAAGATTAAAACGAATATAACACATCATTCAAGAACAAAATAAGACATCAAAGTCCATCAAAAGCAACACAACAGTAGCAGCGAAAATACAAAACTGTGCAAAGTAACAATAAGTATATATAAGCACATAAAATTTTATGTATTAAATGTATTAAAATTTTAATATCAAAATCCCTCACTCACTTAAAAAATAACATGAAAAATAATAAAATACAGTTGATAAAAAACTAATAAAATACAGAAATAAAAAAATAATAATAAAATACAGTTGATATAAAATAATAAAATATAGAAAAATAATAAAATCAGTTTGTCAATATTTATTGACAAACTGAGTAAAAAATCTTAATATACTTGCTAGTAATTTTTTTTTTCTTTTGATTTTGTTTTCGCGTATTCAGATAAGCCAAGGTAAATCAACATTAGCAAAATAAAACAACCCAAATCAATTATAAAAGAGGTTACAACTGCTTTATTTAGATAAAACCATTATAGATAGGATTGTTTTTTTCTTTCTATTTATAATAATAATACATAATATCCCCATATTTTTCTCTAGTTTTTATCAAATTTTTAGATGATTAAAATGAAAACGACATTATTTAATCTCAAAACGTGAATAACACCACTTTTTCAAAAAAAAAAAAAAAAAAAAAATCAAATATGACATATACTTCGCTTCAAAAGTGAGCAAATAAGTATAAAAAAAATAAATCCAACAAATTTCTATTTTCAGCATATTTTTGTAAGCTTTTAAAGGAAATAAAAGTAATTTTTTATTTTTTTATTTTTCCTAAACGCCATGCCATTTCAAAGTCTTCTGTCTCTAAGTGCAACGCACCCTACCGACAGGGAGAAAATTGAACAATTCAGCCATCCGTTCCAATTTTATTCCGTAAGCATTTATGTCCCCGATAACACAGTCCGATAAGCGATTCTTCCATCGTGCAGTTAGCGGAAGTTCTGTTGCTATCTCAAAGGAACGCATTTATCAGCAGAAGGAAAAACAGCGAAACTATGTCTATTGCCTATTTGAGAAGAAAAAAGAAAAAAATCTCTACCTGAGTATGGTTGGAATTTTCCAACAAAAACTTGAAAAAAAAAAAAAAAAATGAAGAGAGGATTATTCTAGAATACCACAGAAAGTTTCGGTGAACTCAAGTATACACGTGTGTTGCAGGAATGTGTAGCATGTCATGAAAAAACGGATATCAGAAAATGTCTTTTTATACAAGATACTGATATAAAGATTTTCAAAAATTTTGAAGAAAATAAAATTTAAAAAAATTCTAATTGATACTTAATAAAAACCACCAATCGCCTTTAAAAATAAAATTAGGAATGCCACAAAAGAAAGAGAACAATTTTTTTTTTCAATTCATATTCATTTTTAACTTTTAAAGTTTTATGATTACATAAAAAAAAAACCATTTTCCAATAAATAAGTATACTGCCACTACTACACACCACAACCCCGCGTCTACAGCTAAGTTGCCCTTATACAGTTTGGAATGATGTGGGTGAGAAGTCTGACTGGGCTCCGTGAACGCTCTACACTCATATGAGATCGGGACCTACGGCTTAAAGTGGATTCCGAACTACAACAAACATCTATGGCTCCGCCGGGACTCAAAACAAAAACCTGTGACACCGAGTGCTAGATAGATACTCGGCTATTCAGGCCCGAGTAAATAAGTATAACAACTTGTAAACAATACATCTGTAGAAAATCGAAAGTATAAAAAAGGATGTCATCCTCATATTGGCGCAACAGCCTACGGTGGGCCAAAGCCGTCTGTCTGTCTACTGGCAGATTACGAGACAGGAAATATTTTTCTTTTTACGGGGTAGGGTTGTCAAACCTAAGCCAAACAGACATATGAGACCGGGATCTATGAATTAAAGTGAATTCCAAACCACTACAAACATCCATGACGCAACCGGGACTCGAATCTCGAATCCGAAACCTGTGACACTAAGCGCCAGAGCGCTAATCACTCGGTCATCAGGACTCTAAAAAATATATAAAATTGAAAACAATGCATCCGCTTAAATCCACATTTATAAATAAGATGTTCAATAAAAAAAAATTAACAAATCGTTCAAAATTCAAAAGTTATATGATATCAATAACTTCAAAAGACGTAGGATACATTTTATGGTTTCTTAAAGACATCCGGTTTACAGCTATTAATAAGAATTAACTTGGCATGACTAAAGACTGACATGACTAGAGAAAAAAAAAAGAGTAAGCCTCTTTGTCATTCCCCAAAAGACAGAAAGAGAAATAAATATAAATCATGATTACTAAGATAATATGCAAATACGAAAGACTCGTGTTACGCCGTATAATGATCTTCCAGATTGTGGCAGCATGGACAACCACGAGATTTTATACCAGTCTCTAGAAGTGTTCTGAGTGATATTGTTTCATCATCATTGAATAAAATATATTATGCAATTCTCGAATAATGAGGCAAAGGGAACAATAAGCTTTGAGAATTAAAAAGATATCCCAACAGAATAATTATATGTGTGAAAAAAAGTAGAGTATAAAATTGAAAAAAGCTTAGAAGATACAAATTTAATGGCAAAGAAAGCATCAAGCAATTTTGATCAATTAACCATTTTTATTAGAAAATAATAATAATAATAATAATAATAATATAACTTATATTAAATTCTTAACTGAACCTTGCATTTTTAAGTCTTTAACAACAGTTCTCTATAGGAGTGATATATCCGATTAAATCATTAGTCATAATAAGAAGGGGTGGGGGACTAAAAACAAGAAAAGGGAACCAAAATTTAGCAGCCAAACAGTATGAGTATCACAAAGCCATTTCATATAAATCGAACACATTCAAGAAGCAGAAAAAGAAATTCTAGAATTCGCATTCCGCGCAGGTGGCGCAATTCCAAGTCTAGTCTCGAGGATTTTTTCCCGCCTTTTTCCTTCGAGGTCAGATGCCTCCGAATAACGCAAGCAGTTTGGACTCAGGAGAAATGGCAGTTACGTCACAAGGCGTGTGTTTTTCTCTGAGTCAAGAACGTGAGATTTACCAGCAATGTCTGCGATAATAATCTGCAACGATTAGGATTTTACAGCGTGGTGGCAGGATATAAAGGTGACACTTTGGATGGGCTTAGGAAACAATAGTCTGGAAGGCGAATAATACAGTGGACAGGATATAAAAAAATTTCTAGTAGTATTTTTTTTCGTCGTTCACTGTTTTATTAATTACCAATCATTTTAGGGTTCGTTTTCCAGCTGTTGCATTTCGATTAATTTGAATAAATTAAATAAGAAAAACAGAGGGGGAAAAGAACTACAATTTATCGATAATCAGAATGACCTAGATTTGGCATAGAATGTATGTAGTATTCCAATAGAATTAATAATAAAAAGAATTATAAACAATGACATTTCTAAAAATTCAAAATGAAGAAAATGAATGTATTTTGAATTGTTTTTATTTTACTTTAAAAAATATTAAAGTTATTTTTATAAATTAGAATTAATTTCAATGAATCGAATGTATAAAAATAAATTTGGAGAGTTCCCCCCTTAAACTTAGACACAAATTTCTGAAAACGTTTTACAGAAACAAAAGTAAACCATGATTAATAATATAATAACAGAGAATATTTGTTCTATTCATGGACAAAGATTGCATTACAATTCTCAAGTGATAAAATAATTTACCTCTAAAAATATTACTTGTCCATTTATTTGCGTAATGAGTTAGTAAATAATAATGATATTTTTTTTTCTAAAATAAAACGGACAACAAAAAAAAAAAAAAAAAAATCCCAAAAATGTGTAACTGTTAAATTAACAAAAATGAAACAAAAAAAGAAACTTATAGCTCCGCAAGTTATGCATGTAAATAAAAATGACAAAGAAGCCACATGCTTAAACTACTGCTCAGCACAATACATCAGCATAAAAAGAATCATGCATCCATGACGCCAAAACTAAAACATACAAGCAAAAAAAAATGTCTTGCTTCAGAAAGAACAAAGCAATTGTACATTACCACAGATATTTCTGGGGAAAAAAATTCAATTACGTTGCTCAGGAAGAAATATTTAATTCTTTCCCTGAAACGGATAACACAGAAATGAAATATTGCTAGTACTACTGTGAATTAAATAGCACAAAACATTAACACATTCCAAAAAATCCTCTAAAAGAATAATTCTTCGAATTAACAATTACCTGTATTGCAAAAAATTAAAGGTAAATGAAATTTTAACTGAAAAAACAGTTTATGCTTCATATTTTTGATAAATTTCTATTATAGACCAGTTTTTTTTTGCCAGTAATCTACCAGTTATTTTTAGTTGTTGTTTTTTTTAGCTAAGGTTTCATCACATTAATAACATAAAAAAATTCAAGAGAAATGAAATTCATTAAGATATTAATATTATTTTGTAATTATGATACATATTTTCAAGCATTTTAAAATTTATTTAAAAAATAATAAAGTTATAATTCAATGACTATTAATTTGTAATTATTTTCATATTGATATTAAAAAAATAAAAAATATATAAAAGCTCAATTTATTGTTTTATGTACATATGAGTAATAGTACACAATACACACAATGAAATATAACATACATCTATTATTTATAGTAAAAAAAAACATATTGATACAATTGAATATTCACTCTGTAAAAAATGGTAAGGAAAACATCCAACAAAGTTGAACCCCGCCAAACCTTGAAAAGAAGTTCAACCGTAGAATGGTTGCTTCGAAAAATGACGTTACGGTTTAGTTCCCTGTCTTAGCTTAGTTATATTCATTTAAACGAACAAATAACGTAATTTTTGGCAATGCTTCATCTTTGTTGGTTGTGTATGTGAATGAGTGTGGGTGTTTTTCATGTATAACACAAAAAGGGACCAATTTCATTTAAAAAACATTCCATATCCGAATACCACCATAAAACACTTGATGAAAAATCAGAGTTTTTAAAAACATCGTGACTGAATCTTTAGTGGGCTGCGGCATCATAATGAATCATAAAAACAATCGTGGTTGAGTCATTCGAAAAACCAACTTGAATATTAAGGTTTTTCCATTTAGATGGCATAATTCCACATTCCTAATGTGTTATCCGATTTACTTTTGATTACGCTACATAAAATTTAAATTCCTACGATTCAATGAAATATTTCATTGGTCCAGGAACAAAATCATAGCTCATCTTTGTTTCAGCAGATAAAACTAGCTAATTATCCATCAAAACTACTAAATTATAGGCGAGGGGTGCTGATCCAACATGTTTGGTCTTTATAGAAAACTGTCTAGCCAGGCTTTAATTGTTTTTCTCCGATCAAAAGGAAATGCGTTCACGGTGAACGGTTTCCTCGTCTGTTTTGAGCCGCCCATTGTTAAAAAGTCAGCAGCCTCAGAACTGGAATCGGGTGGGTATAAACACTTTTTCGTTTAAAACACGCTCTGTGTAGAGTTATAGAGTGAATGTCACCTTGAAGGGACGAAATTAAAAAAAAAAGAAATAAAAAAAAGAATGTTCAATGATCAAATATTTTACAGGCTAATGCAGATAAAGAAGATTGTAGGATAATAAAGATAAAAATGTTTGTTTATGAAATTTCAGTGAGTCAATTTTAAACGTATTTCTGTTTAGGCTACAAAAATATTGACAATTTCAGTCTATTTCTCCATAAAGAATTTGAATAAAAAATTTTATTGAAATTCTTAATAAACGATTCTTTTATAAAAGACATCACACTAAATTTAAAAATTACTAAAATCTTTAAAAAAATATACAACGTAACATAATTGAAAACTGCTTGAAAAGCAAAATTTAATTCCCCACGCTTTTTACAAATTATTTATTTTTTGTAAATATCATTTTATTTCTTACAAAAATTAACATTTAATGAACAGTAATTACAAATTCAAACTTAAACTCTAAATGTTTTACCAAAAAAATGGTCCAGCATTGGCATCAAAACAAAACGCATTATTTCAATACATATATTTAAATTAATCTTAAAAAAAGCAATATAAGTTAATAGAAAGAAACAACCATAAAATAAAAATACTAGAATGATTTTTTTAAACTAAATTTCTATAATACATTTTTTTTACACTCCTCATTCATAATAGATTAATTTAAAAAAGATTTTCTTAATCTATAATGTAAACATTGAAGATATTAAAATACATTTAGTATTTAAAAATACTCATTTATTCTATTAATTATTTCAAAATGATTTTGAGTAGATTACTGAAATTATTCAATTTGCGAGAAAAACATTTCAAATCTATATAAGAATTTCAAAATTGAATAATAAACTCTTCTGATAAACTGCATTCATTAAAAAGAATAATTAATATACAAATAAAAAGAAGTGAGGAAAAAATTACCATGTCCGCAATACTACTTGAAAAGCAATTATAAAGGAAATTGAATACTAAAGCGTTCCAATTTTTTTTTTCCCGCTAGAAAACGCTTTTATTCTTAACAAACGTAAAAACATTTGTAAAAGAATGAAACACCACGTAGAACGAAAAAAAAAGGTAAATTAATTTTTTAGAAACAGCGCTACCTCTTGGGATTAATGGAAACTATTTTTTCGTTTGGTTTTTTTATTGCTTTTTTTCTTTCCTTCTTGTTTGCCGAACTGGAGAGCATAAAAAATAAAAACAGAACGAGAAAAATACTAAAAATATTTCATCGCAAGAAGAAAGGTAAAAAATAGTTGACGATGAAAATTCCTTTTTTAGAGAGAATTTCTAAATATAGAATTTCATAGTTGAACTTATTTTATTTGACTTTGACTGTATCCGATTGTTCGTATTTTTCTTTTAATTTTAATTTTCTTCTAGTAAATCTTGATTTAAGAAAACTACATGATTGACTACTTTATTTAAATGAATGATTTTGCTTGCATCAAATTTTGAGAACATAATATTCACTTAATCATTAAAAAAATCGTAATGTATTTTTTCAAATTTATTTAACAATTATTTCGAAATGATCGTATATATTATGCAACTAGGTGTGATGAAAGAAACGAATGCATTAGTAGATTATAATAAATTGTTGACAAATGACGTCATATCAATAGAAAAAAAGTAATTTATTTGCAAATGTGCCTTTTTTTTATTATTTATATAACTTAAAAACTATATCACTGAGAAGTTCCAAAAAAACTAATTGATGAAATAATAACGTTCGTATTTAATATTCCTTTTTTTTAAAAATGCTTATTTAATATTTTTTATTCACTTCTTTTTTTTTTTTTTTTTGTTTCCATAATATTATATAATGTTATTTGCAAATAACCATTAGCCACTAGATTATAAGATTATCCATATTATCTGAAAAAAATTATATCTGAATTAGTACAGATTATTATCGTTATATTATCTGAAAATATTTTATACAATGGCAGAAATTTCATAATATCGATTGCTAAAAGATTGCGTTTATAATCGATTAGAGAAAGATATTAATATCCTTCCCTTGAAATTTTGTGATTTTTATTGTGAAATTTTTTTTTTTTTTTTTATTCTATTTTTGATTTTTATTATATTTTATTTATTAGTTTCAGTTTTAGTTATTTTCACGAAATTTAATTTTTATAAAAAATATTTAAAAGATATTTATAATACAGAACTTTATTATTAACATATTAAAAAAATATTTGTTATAAATAAAATCTATCGAATATTGCAATTCTTATTTATTTTTTTAACGTCAATAAAATAAAATACACGATATTCATTGAGTTCGACCATGAATATATAAATTTTTCACTTAAAAAGGAAACTCCAAAATTATGAATAATTCATTTCTACTTTAAATATAATTAAAAATTTTAATACTTACAGAAATAAAAAGTTGTGTAAAATCGTTTCAGTTCATAAGATTTTGTTTTTTTAATGGTAAAGAGGAAAAAACTATAAAAAATATAATAAGAAGAAATTCATTTATATTTTCTATCAAATCAAAATGTAGCCATACAATTTTGATCATAATTTTCTTGATAGAAAAGACATAAACTCAACTTTTATGTGAAAGAAACACTACTGCCAGTAAGAAAATCCATCTAAAATTTCATTTGTAAGAATAAAATATAGCTTGTATTCGCTAAAGAGATTTCGAGCAATATGGAATTAAATAAATGTAAACTACTGATAACTATTTTTATTAAAACTATTTTTTATACTAACACTATTTTAACAAAAATACAATTTTTTATATTGGGTTAGAAAACTTCCAATTACTGAAAAATACAAGTATTAAAGATTTCAAAGAAATTGTCTTTAATTTGTCATCATATTAAAAAAAAAAAAAATTGACGAAAAAGAAAATATAAGAAAATTTTTAATTTATTCTGTTAACTGAATAGACCTCAAATGATTTTGACAGTAAGTACATTTTCATTACATAAGTACATTTTGAAAAGGCATATTCTCCTCTTTTTAAAAAATTATTAAACTTTTTATTACTATTTAAGAACGTAACCTAAATAATTTTTTTGAAGTTGAAAATCGAGATTTCTGTAAAAAGTAAAGAAATAAATTATAGGCTTTTCTGGAATGATTCCAAGATATTTTGAGATATTATCGTTTCTTGGAAATTTTACACTTTTTTAAAAAATGTATTTGTTATTCCATATAAGTTGATCCATATCAAAAGTTTTCAAAAGAGAAATAAAACTACTTTCAACATTTAGAATTTCAGTTGCTCTATGTTCGAAGGAAGGCTGAATATATACTTCAAACTCGACAAAAAAAAAAAAAAAAAAAAACGAAAGATATTGCAATGATTGAAATGTGGCCTAGCCCTTATAAAAAGTTCTACAAAAAATCAGTTTTTCTTTCATGCTCTCACCCATATAACATGATAATAAATAATAAAATCCAATATAAATTGGGGTATGTAATATAGTGATGCTCTAAAATTGCATAATCGTAAATGTTAGTAATAGCTTACGTAAAAAAAAAAAAAAAAAAAAAAAAAAAAAATTGAAATGGAAATGGCAAGTTAGAAATAAACAATTTTCCAAATGATATTTAATTTCTTCTTCAAAGCGCAACAGCCCCATGGTTGGGCCAAGGCCATATGCCTACTGATAGATTTCGAGATGTTTTCTTTTTACGGGGTAAGGTAGCCCACGCTCTATAGTCATATTAGACTGGGACCTACGGTTTAGAGTGGGTTCCGAACCGCTACAAACATCCATGTCACCGGCGGGTCACAAAACCGAAGCCCGTGCTACCGAGCGCCAGAGCGCTAGTCACTCGGCTATCAGGCATCAATATTTGGTTTACTAAATAATTCAATTTATATATAGCTAAACACAGCATTAAAAAATGGATGTCAATTTTAGAATTTTAATTACAAATTATTTTTATTATGGTATTCCGATTTAAAACATAAAATTTACTATGCACCTTTTAAACACTTGAGAAGTTTGATAACATATATCTAAAACTCCTTATTCTTTTACATTTACTTTGAAAATAAACTCAAAGCGCTACCGCAACACGTGCCGTAATTGTTGGAGTAAGATTCTCTAGGCAAGAGCGCTTCCTGGGAGAATTGCGCTTCTGAGAACCGCTGTCACAGAGCAGCAGCACCCGAGAACATGAGTTCGTTCCCAATTACGAAAGAAGGCTGGCTATTTTTCCGAAGCGAGCGCGGATTTCATCATTCCCGACAAACAGCTGTGACATTTGCGGAACAGTTCAAGGTGACGAAGAATGCTCGTGGATCCCTTTATATAAAGAAATTTCGAGCCAAAAATTCACCTCAGGTTTGAAAATTATTTCCTTGTTTCGAGGTCGAATTGAGTATTTAACAATTATTTTATCATTTTTTACTCATTTCAGATAACGATCGGGATTGACTGATGTGTCGTTCGAATACAACGGTTTCTTTTCAAAAAAATATGATTGCAGAAGTTTCACTTTATTATTAACTGGTGATTTCATAAGTGAAGGCAACTGCATGCTTTGATCCTATGATTTTTTTAAGCAGACAATCACATGGCAACAGGCAATTGGCGTACCGAATAAGTAGTACCAATAGGGGATAGACCCCTTAACATCCTCGTCTTTATTCATAGATATATTTACGATTTTAATTGGCTGCTTAAGGTTAGTAAAAAGTTTCAAAAAATTTAAATATGGTACTCGAAAAATTAAAAAATACTAAAAATAAATAAAAGTAAGATATTAAAATTAAAAGAACTTAAGTTAAAATTAGGTACAATTAGGGACCAATTGTCATGCATACAACTATTAAAAATGAAAAAAATAATAGCCCCCCCTTCCCCCATAAAAAGGGAAATGTGTACAGTTACATTTAAACTAGAATAAGAAATTCTATCATATTCAATTTATTGTACTGATAAATTTTAAAAAGAATATTTAATACAAAAACGAAATTCACAATACACATACATACCTAAAGTATAACTAAAGATTGAAAAATCAAAAAGAAACAAGAATTAATTATAAAATAAGAGGTAGATATAAAAACATAAAAAAATAATATCGACATCCGCAAGAAGATAAATTATTTTTGCAATGCTATCGCATCCGTTATCATTTTTATCGTGTTCTGGTGAAACATATTTCATCACAAACGGATTTTATTTAAATTAATGAAGCAACTGAAATTTGAATGATTTTTGGTTTTTTAAAATTAGAAGAAAATTAAAAAACAACATTGAACTTCTCAGAAATATTGTTTTAAGTTCTAAAAACATATTTTTTTTTCAGTATTAAATAAAAAGAGGAAAGAAAAAATGCAATGGAAAATTACGTCAGTAGCGATAAAAGTATATTGAAAGGATTTTTTAAAAATTTTATTTTAGCCAAAATACACTTTAGGAAAATAAATCAAACATTTTTTTTATTGTACATTATTATTATTTTTTCTTTAATTTTATTTTCATAACAATCAAAATTAAAAAAATTCAATTTTTTTGTAATTGCATTTATAAACATAGAATTATCATTGCTCAGATAAAAACACTAATAAAAAT
The DNA here is from genome assembly GCA_021605075.1 of Caerostris darwini. Classification (NCBI taxonomy): domain Eukaryota; kingdom Metazoa; phylum Arthropoda; class Arachnida; order Araneae; family Araneidae; genus Caerostris; species Caerostris darwini. Next base: position 35,037 of record BPLQ01008081.1, on the reverse strand, counting down.
CAGAAATAATGCGTTTTTTATGATGAAAAAAAAACCCCAAGATTAAGTGCTTGATATTTTTTATGTTGCATGTACAAATAAAATATAGTCATTAATTCATTATAATTTGGAATTATAAAAATAATTCACGAAAATAGAACTTAAAAAATAATTTGTAAAAGTCCCTGTTTAATAATTTTGCAACTAAAAAAAAACCACTGCAATTTCTGTTTTTATACACAAAATTTATGAGTTATAAAAATTTTTAAAAATTACTTATAAAAATAATTGAAAAGTTTTGAAAAAAACTCTTCAGTTTTACTTTTCCTTTTCTAAAAACAAAGGAAAAATACACATTAACAAAGAGTCATCAAAAGCAACAACAAACCAAAACTTATTGTGAATGGTAAAATGTTTTTATTCAAAATACGTTTGAACTCACCTAGTTTAAACGTACGCTTAAAAGAAGACAATGTTCTACACTTACATAGAGCCTTAACCTACCTGTACGACAATCTTGTTTCAAAAGACGTCCAGTTCGCTTTTGCCAGGTTAGGAAAAAAAGTCAACAATGGCAGTCATCATATTATACACAAAATAATCAAATTACTAATAAAATAGGATTTAATATTATGTATAACTATTGGACATAAAATCACATTAAATATTTGCAACATTAAACTAATTTCTAATCCAAAATTAATTCATTTTCGGTACCAAATATTTTTTTTCAATATTCAGAAATAATTAAATGATTAAGTTAAACTTTAAAAAATATTTCAATACTTTAAATAATCCAAAATTAAATTTCGGTTTTAAAAAAGTGATAAAAAAGAATGACCGAAATCAACAAAAAATAAAATTTCAGTTCAAGACAATAATTAAGGTGGAAGAGAGGTTAATTGTTAATTTAACGTGTTTCAAAACAATAAACAAAAAAATATGTTTTTGAAATCAACAACGCAACAAAAGCCTATTCAATCATCTTTACATGAACAAAACAAGAAGAAAAAGTTGCATAGAAAAACAAATATAGAAAATTTGATCAATAAGATTGCCCCAAAGAATTCTGTAGGATTTGTAATAACGTCTGGCGTTGTATCCAGAAACAAAAATAAAAAAATAAAGAAACAATATATTTAGAAATTAAATAAATTATTTGAAATATTGAATTTTAAAAACCAATAAATAAAAAAGATTATTGCGAACAAAATATGTTTTTTTTAAACTTGTCATATTTAAAAAAAAAATTGGAAAGAAATTTAAAAATATTTCATTTTCAATTTTGCCTTATTCATTGAAATAGTTTTTTTAAAAATATTTTATTTATTGTTTACTGCTTTTAATACTAAAAGACTCTTTAAAAAATTTGTTTAAATTAAGAAATTGAATTCGTACTCGATTTTTTAAAACCCAGACACATTAATTAAAAAAAAACCAGGACATAGTTCCTGCGTCATTTGCCGCCGAAATGCAGAGGTGGGGGAGTCGGAGTCGAGAACAAGGAGTCAAACACATTTGAAGTCAAGAGTCAGGAATCGGTTTGAAAATCTGATTTTTTAATAAAAATAATTTTTACTCTTTCAAAACTTTATGTATTAATATTAATGATTCAATTTAATTATATTCTTCAGTAATACAATCAGTAGCAAATATATAATACTACAGTTATTACAATAATACTGTAGTATATACTAATATATAACATACTACATTTATTGTTTTAGCAGATACCAACTATTTAGAGACTTTTCTTAGCACTGAGGCTTATAAAAATCTATATTAGATCAACAATGAAAGGTCTTCTAGCAGCTATATTATTATTAAGAAAAAAATATATAATATAACAACATTATATTTAAATTTACAATTTTCTTTCGCTTGTCTTAAGCTTTTCTATAATATTTTAGTACCCGTTAATTTAGTACTGTTATGTGTATTTTTTGTAAGCAAATTTAAAGAACAAAAAAGTTTTTACGTTAGTGCAAATACATCTTTAAAGCTTGTAAAAAAATATTTTTTATGCCAAAACTGCTTTTAAAGATATACAAGTCCAATAAGCTATTAAATTTATTTCACAAATTCTTCTAAGTTCATTAATAAAGACAATAAACATTAAAATTATGGAAGAATCAGGAATAGGGAAATTTGTTGGATGATTCTCCACCTCTGCTGAAATATTTAGACGAATTCAGTGCTGAATCCATTTGAATAAAATTATTCTAGATAATAAAAAAAAAACGTTTTTATAAATTAAAAACATTAAAAACATTAATCAAGAACGCCTACGTCATTTTAATCGGAATTGTTCGGAATAGAATCCAAACATATGGTAAATCTTTTTATAATATCTTTATATAAAAATTAGAACTTAATGAAGAGCTTTTAAAAAAATCTTCAGAATATGTTATTTGCAACATATTCAACATTTGATCTGCTGTAAATAAAATTGTGTTCGTAATTAGTTATCTGCTTGTGATTGTTAAGAATTCGGCGCGTGAGACATCATTGCTCATTGAAGCATGCGCTATTTGTCCAAGGTCTGTCCTCAGAATGAAATTGCGAGAAAAAGGAACTGGGGTTTCCAATGTAACTCGTTCCCATTTCATAACATGTGGAACATAGGTAGCAAAACAACAATTTTTTTTGTACGAATTCTTTTACTTTTAATGATTGTTTTGCACAGAAAATCAAAATAGAAATTATACACATGCTGATGTAAAAACAGTAATAATTAAACTAATGTATGTGGTTCATTTGACTTTTTTTTTCAGCAATGATGTAATTGTTTATTCAAATGAAAAATAAGTTTTTTAATTAAGTTGCACTTTTTTTTAAAATTGTTTTTGCCTTGGGAAAACGTCAAGATCCGGTAGCCCTTGAAAATAGGTTAAGTAACAAGTCGGCGAAGTCGAGTCCGCCTTATGGTGAAAACATGAAAAAGTTAGCAGCAGAAAAGGGTTTTGTGAAAATGATTCCATTTAAAATATGTATAAAGCATAGTTACAATTATTAATATGAAAGGACATTATTTCAGTTAATTAAATCATTATTCATAAAAGACTAACAAACATGATTTATATGATAATCATTAGTAAACAATTTTTTTAAACCATTCTAATTAAATCAATTAATTCCTAGCAACAAGACAAAAAATTAAAACAATAAAATCATGATAAAAAATATTCCAAAAGATTACTTACCACAAATTTTGTAGTTATACGTCAGACAATTTCTTTTGTTGAAAAAGATGAATGCCTTTTTGAAGTCACACAAAAAGTATTTTTATCCGTATGCTTTGATTCAAAACAAAAAAGTTAATTCTTCAGTCACTGCTGTCTCTTTGACGTAGCCGTTTCAAGGTTTGAAACTGTTAGAAAATGAAACCAGCATGTGATAAAAAATGACACATTTCCGTATATGAATAAAGTTCACTTTCGAATTTTTCGATGCACAATAACGAAAGTATCAGTCAGTATCTGGCACTAGAACAGATGAAAGCAACAGTTATGCAATCAGGTGAAATTCATTCCGCACATATGATTAATTCTTTAAAAAAAAAGTTTTTTTAAAAATCAAAGTTTTCCAACAAAATGTTATTGGATAAGTATATTATTGAAAAAATGGAGTTGATAGTTGATTTTCTTTAGCTTGAAAACACTACTATTTCGTGAAGTTCCCCGCGAAAACGCACAGACGACACAGTTTCATTCCAATTGGAATTCCAGCGCAGAGTAAAATAATTTTCTTCTTTAACACCATTAAAAAAATGATAATGAAATCACAAGTTCGATTAACTCAAGAAAACACTAGATGCATTTCTATACTAATCCAGAAAAGAAAAAAGAAACTAAAGAATAATAAAAAAGGAGGGAAAAAAATCCCGTTACATATAGAAATCTCGCAGCCGAAAACTTCCGTCAGTTCTTGCCGTTAAGTTAACTGCGTCTACAGATGAAAATCTGGCAACAAAGCAGAGCTACGGCTCAGGCGCTGTCGTCATCGCTGACGTCATGGACAGAACGCCTACATCGTCCGCCAGAGGGTTGAAGGTACATTATTCATTCTACATCGACAATTTCAGAACGATTTACGGTGATAATACAGTATTTGATTTCCGATAAATTGAAAGTGGCTGAAACATTATCGCGCCATGTTAATTTATTCAAGTTTTTTTTCCCTTTATCCCTGAGGTTTTACGAGTTAATGTTGTTAGAATGCAATGAAAAATTGCATATATATACACTGAAATACCACATTTCGTTATCAGCATGAAATTCTTGACTCAATGTTTAATATCTCTGTTAGGTTAGGTTAACAGTTAGATCACTTACGACCGTTTTAAATAAATTTATTTTAATGTGGGACTTAAATTTTATCAAATGTCTGACTAAATAATATATTCGAACATTTAAAATTGAATTGAATGTATGTATTTTAAAACCTTAAATTTATAGTATAAAGTTGATTAATCTTTTCAGAAATGAATTAATTTGTATAACTTTTTGATTGGAGCAAAATATATTATTTATTAATGCATATTTATGAGTTCGAAGAAAAAATTAATTTTAGAATTTTGTATTGTAAGGTAAAGCAAAACGAATCTAAAAATAAATACGTTACTCACTAACTTGTATACATTTTTTTTAATACAATGTAATTTTAATTTACAATTTACAATATGTTTTAATTTACAATATCTGCAATAAAAATTAGTAAATGAATGCAGACTTTGTCTTAAATCAAATATTAAATGGAAGAAACAATTCTCGATTTATTATATTCAAAATTATAAACATTTTATAACATTAACATTTTATAACATTCTTAAAGAAAATATGTATTTATAATATTAAAAAAAATAACAGATGTCAAATTATTTTGTTTAAATGAATCATCACAAATGAAATGTACCATTAAATAGTTTTTACATTACTGAAGAAGATACGTTTTAAAAAATGGTCTTATCTTTCGCTAATCTGGCAATGTTTCGAAAAATATAATCTCGAAGAAAAAATTCGAAGCAAAGTATAATCAAAACAGATGTAGATATAATGGAGCTAGTGAGATAGTAGTTGATATAAGTAAATTTGATATCTAAAATTACGTGAGTACTTACTAATGAGAAGTGATATTATTTAATTAATAATAAACATATTTAAATATATAGAAATAGAAACTAAAAATTTTAGTTGAATATTTTAATAGGTGAGCAAGCATGTTATGATAGTAATAAAATAAATATATTTTATAAAAAAATATCAGATTGGCGAATTTTAAAACTTATTAGAAACCTTAACGTAACAAATGTTAAATCTGTAGGCCAGAAAATCCTTCCTGAACGTTCCTGTCTTCTCTGAGAATAGAAACTTTTGAGAATTTAATGGACAAGCTAAAAATACTTTAGCAGAGCTAAATAAGTACAACAAATCACAATTTAAAAAATATTTAATAAATTAAAAATTTTTAAATGTATATTTAATGCTTTTCCCTTTTAAATATGTTTAAAATAAACGAAATCGTTCATTTTATTTTCTTAATTTTTTAAAAAAAATCATCCGATTTATTCTCATTAGGAATTAGACAATAATATCAAGTTTATCAATAATATTTGAGTAACGATATTATTTATTGAGAGTTTGAAGAATAATTGTATTAATATCATTTGTTGCGAGTATGAAGAATAATTATTTCAATATTATTGATTGCGAGCAGGAAAGATAATTGCCTCAATATAATTTATTGCGAGTATGAAGAATAATTGCATCAATAAAATAGTTCCTCCCTGTGGCGTTCAGGAGAAATGATCTGTAGGCCCCGAGACTCTCACCCGAGTGGAAGTACAGCGCAACCGGCGCTACTGCTCAAAAAAACATAGTTTGAAATCTCTCATCTGAAGAAGTAATATATTCAAGGCAAGCCTGCGTGTAAGGTGGCTTACAGAGTCTCACCCGGAGAGGAAGTATATTCGCATATCCAGCGCGTACCTGAGTAACTTTATTATGATGTTTCTGCATGAGTAAATAAAGCCGTGAGTTCTCAAACCTGTGTCTCAAGTTTCAACCCAACCACACCCAGTTATCATCAAGGATTGCTCAAACCCACAACACTACAATTGAGAGCTTGAAGGATAGTTGTTTTAATATTATTTATTGCGAGTATGAAGAATAATTACATCAATATAATTTCTTGCGAGCATGAAGGATAATTGCATCAATATTATTTATTGAAATATAAGGTAAGTATGGGAAGGAAAAATTATTAATTATCCTTCAAACTTGCAATAAATAATATTGCATCAATATCATTTAATGAAAGTATGAAGGATAATTTTTCTTGCTATTCTTCACTTCGATTCATAACCTGTAAAATTGTGTTACCCTTCTTTCTAATTCGAGAACCACTTCGAGTGCCTTCCGAGAGGACTTTAAGGGGGAACTACTTTGCATTTATTCATGGTATGAGAGAAAACCCCAAAAACTTCCACGAGGTAGTCCGACTCACGAGGCAAGAGGCTGAACATCTCAAACGCCATCGAATCTCCTCGTTTTTTGAAACAGTGTCAGCAACCAAGCCGCCAGTGGATTGAACCTCAGCCCTAATGTTCACCAGCGGCGCACGTTGCCACTGACCTACGAGTCAGAAGTAAATCATTGTGCAAATCGGGATTGACGATACGAAATGTTCTCTTATATTCAACTTCAAATCTACTCTTTGTAAAGAAAAGTAACTACAACGCACCCCGCCTTTGTTCATGTAGCTGCATTTCTCTGTGATACTTGCTGTGACAAATGGAGTATAAATTTACTTATAAAATCAATTCTTACAATAATTTCACCCAAATCATTTTACTTTTGAATCGGTTCTATTCAGGTACGAAGGTAGAAAACTCATTTACACTCGGTTTGTCTATCACTGCGGAATCCTTTGATTAAAATTCAGGCCATGAGTTTACGTCTCATGGGAGAAAAATTCCTTTTAATACCCACATGCATTCATGCAAAAAAATGAAAAAAAAAAATAAATAAAAAAGATTAAAATGTGGAACACATGCTCAACAAAAATTACACTGCAATGAATAAATAACGGCGTTGAAACAAAAACAAAAAAAGCGTCCCATATCAAACCCGTCGATTACAGAACTCAGACATGAAGCCATTTATCACACAGATAACGCGAGTCTGGACAGTTAAAATAAAATAAAGAGAGAGAGAGAGAGAAAGAGAAGCGATAATGCTTAATTAATAATCTCTTGATAGTTCTCCTCTTTAGGTATTCATCTCTTACCGAAAGAAGAAATTCCACCCTAATCAGTCGGCCCCAGACGAAAAAGCCTTGAGTGCAGGGGAACGCATTCCCTTGACCGATTTCTTTACCTTCCTCATGGCGATTGTTACCAAAAATATTCGGACTTAAGACTTTTTAAGTCCAAACATTCGATAATCATTATAGCAGCGAACAGGTTAATGTTTAGCATTTCAAGGTCGAATAGAGTTTGGAGACATGGATTTTTACCACATCAACTTGAATGCAAAGCACTTTGACCTCAGGTCATTTGCCGCTAGAAGGATAATTGTGTAGCAGATTCAGCGTTATCTAGTCGTTGTCATGGTTATGCGACTGCTACACTGTATCTACAATTTTGAAAGAATATGCCATGATTTTATCTAGAAAGCACACAACCTCATTTCGCTAATTGCTTTCGAACGCCAGCCGCTTTTGTCTCAGGTCATTTGCCGCTAGAATGATAGTTGTGTAGCAGATTCAACGTTATCCAGCGTGGCATCGTTGCCATGGTTATGTGGCTGCTGCACTGAACCCACAAATTTTGAAAGAATATGCCATGAATGTGTCTAGAAGGCACACAACACATTTACGCTAATTGCTTTCGAATGCCAGCCGCTTTTATCTCAGGTCATTTGCAGCTCGAATGATAGTTGTGTAGCAGATTCAGCGTGGCATCGTTGCCATGGTTATGTAGATGCTACACTGTGCTCACAATTTTGAAAGCATATGTCATGAATGTGTCTAGAAGGCACACAACCTCATATCGCTAATTATTTCCAAATGCCAGCCGCTTTTACCTCAGGTTATTTGTAGCTAGAATGATAGTGTAGCAGATTCAACGTTACTTAGAGTGACATCGCTATATGGCTGCTACACAATACCCACAATTTTGGACGTATATGCCATGAATGTGGTCGGGAAGGCACACAACCTCCATTCTCTAGTTGTTTTCCAAAGTCAGGCGGTTTAAGGGTTATTGCCGCCTGACACTGACAAATTGTATAACAGAACCAGCGTTGCAGAGGGTTCTATCACGAAGTGACCGCTAACTGTATCCGCAACTGCTGTTGTTTCTTATCCCACTTGGCTGATAGTAACATCTAGACCAAATCCATGAACCCGTGTTTCTTAAACCGATGAGTCAGGATAAGGGGTAAAATATGCAGCTTTTTTTTTGTCCTTGACCTTGTAGCACAAAGATATGAGGCACCCAAAGGGAGAAATCTGGCTTTACCCATCCGGTTATACCGCCGGGCACTGGGTACCCATTTTAGTCGCCTTTTACTAAACATTTATGGGCTACAGTGGGGCTATACTAGCCTGGCCCCACACGAGGCCTGGGCACTCATAATTGACAACGAAAATCCCATGAATGTCATCTGGAAGGTTTATAACCTCCTCTCCATGGTTGTTTTTGAATGTCGGTTACTTTTACATCAGGTTATTTGCCACTAGAATGATAAATAGCAGGCTCAAGCCATTTTTCTGGCTTACGGATTTACTACACCTGGTATAAACACAAAATTAGGCTTAGCTTGTCGAATTTCGAGATCGGATGCCCTAGTTCAGGAACCTAACGCTCTATCCATCTGACTGTTCTGGCCCTATTTATGAGCTTTTGTTTTTTTTTAACATAGAATAAGTTTTATAGGTTAGTTAACTGATAAAAAAAGTTACACAAAAAACGACACGCAGTTTAATTTAAGTTTCATCTGTTTTATTTATTTTAATACATGTATTTCCTTTTTTAAAATGAAAAGTGTAATGCAAAACGAGACACAATTCAGTTATCACGTGACTGCATTTACTGTTACGTCATTCACAATTATTCAGACATTTAAAAAAAATATGCTTATTAATAATGTTTATATTTGTTCTTAATTAAAATTATATGTATAATTAAATAAGTTAATGAAGCAAGATTCACAAAAGCAGACTGAAAAGCAAAACAGTTTTCATTTTCAGTAATTAATGTATTTTGTAAATATTATATATGTTTAAAACCAAAAAAATAAAGAAAATTATTGTCGATAATTCTTTATATACGTGTCGCTATTGTTTCGGGGATTATCTTTCTTGCACAATACATTTAAAATATTTTCATTGCATGTCTGGTTAAAGCAGGTTTGTGGATTTTAATTAAATTATAAAAAAATTTCCTTATGTTAATGTGATGTCATTGTTGTATCTTTATAATTAAATTGTCACCATCAAAAACACAAAATATATTATATTCATGTATAGTTTTCAGTTTCAAAATATATATTATTTCAATTTATAAAAATTATTATTATATGATTAACGATTATGAAAATAAAATTGTAAATAAAAATCGCAAATAAAATTGTAATAAAACAAAATTAAATAAATAAAATTAAAAATATTAAAAATAAATAAAACATAAAATTAAAATCGTTTGATAATTTTATCAAACGATTATTTTTAATTTTAAATATATATTAATAAATTATTTATTAATATTATTATTATTAATAAAATTAAAAAACAATCGTTTGATAAAATGCAATTTTATCAAACGATAATAAAGTAATTAACGATTTTAAATTATACTATTTGTTGTTGTTGTTTCTTATCCCACTTGGCCGGCCAAGCCCACAAGCCCATATGATTGAAGGGGAAGGAAGCAGCTTCTGTTGCGATGGAGCACCCGTAGGTAGAAGCCTGACTTTTGCTCCGTGACGCTCTTACAGTCATAGAAGACCGGGACCTACGGCTTAAAGTGGATTCCGAACCACTACAAACATCCATGGCACCGCCGGGATTCGAACCCGAAACCTGTGGCACCGAGCGCCAGAGCGCTAGACACTCGGCCATTCAGGTCCCAAATTTGCCAACGGCACGCAGTGTTCCCAGGTGGTCACCCACCCAAGTACTGACCGCGCCCAATGATGCTTGACTTCGGTGATCTAACGAGAACCGGTATATTCAGCATGGTACGGCCGTTGGCCAATTATACTTTAAAAACAACAAATGCAATTTTTTCCTAACAAGTCATTTATTCCTATTTAAATAATGAAAATTAAATATTAGCATCAATATTAATTTAGTAAAGTAAATAAAAGCACAACACATTTTATTAATATGATAATAGTCAGACAACATTCTAAATGCATTTTTAAAAAAATTCATTTTTTTCCCTTTTGCTTTAGAAAAATACAAATAAATAAATAAATTAAAGAAGAGTTTTTTGTAGACATTTTATTCCAGAAAGATAAAAGTAAGGCAGCCTTTAGACTTGATTCTGAATGTGATAGTTTAGCAAGCCTTTTATACAAATGACTTGGCATTTATAATAGCCTATTGTTTTGGGGGGTTTTTTGTGTGTAATGAAGGTTTTTTTAATGAACTTATAACACTGAAATACATCTTTCGTTCTTTCAAAATGAGCTATCCTCAACATTTTTGGAAATCTAAGCTATTCCTGTAGAGGATAAACAATTGTGATTTATTACATCCTGCATAAAATCGGTATTGTAGAAATGTTTCACAATTACTTATTTTCGTTGTATTTCGTAATACAGATGACAGTTTTATTCTGTGTATTTTCAATTCTGTATTATGCAGTTCGTATACATAGCATAATTTTATAACATACAAATGTATATTATAACGAATAGCCCTATACTACTGTGTCCAAAAAAGTAAGACCGATTTTCAATTTAAAATTCCCGGGCTTATGGAATTTCAATTTTTTTTCTTTTTTAGGTTGCTGTCACTGCCTTGACATCTGTGTGAAATTTGATGTTAAAATATTCATTAGTGTTTGAGTTACTCTTGGCCTTGTGAGACGCTAAAACTGATTTCGGCGATTTTTGAAATGTCTGAATGAATTGAGCAAAGAACTTACATTAAATTTTGTTTGTAGAAACGTATAGAATGTTGCAGAAGGCATTCGGTGAGCATTCCTATATCGGAAAGAAATGTTTACAAGAGGTAAAAACAGTTCAAAGACGGCAGAGAACGCGTTGAAGACGAAGAGCCCTCTGGTCGACCCTCAACCTCAACCAACGAAGATCACGTCCAAACACTTAAAGATTTGGCGCTTGCAAACCGTCGATTTACAATTAGAGACCTTACTGATTATGCCGGAATTTCAAAAGTATCGGTCCATTCCGTTTTGAGCCTCAAACGCGTCAAATCTCGATTGGTACCGAAAACACTGAATCTCGCCAGCTGAATCGCCAGCTCCCACTGCATTGATTCTTCGTGACTTTTTCGCCAAAAATGAAACCCATATCGTTCCACAACCACCGTATTCACACCATGCGACTTTTGACTATTCCCTAAACTCAAAAGACCTCTCCGGGGACACCGTTTTGAGTCGATTAAAGAGATTCAACGTGAATCGGCAAGAGCTTTGTAGGCCATCCCCGCCGATGACTTTTTAGCATGCATTGAGGATTGGAACAAAAGTTGGCATAAGTGCATTGTATCCGCAGGGGATTACTTTGAAGGCGATGAAATAAATTTGGAAGAATAAATAAAGAGAGTTTTTCTTGGTCTTACTTTTTAGGCGCAGTAGTAAATGAATAAGCAGCTGTCACAAATAAAGAATAATTTCTCTTCAATAAATCATTATGTCGTTTAATAAATTGTGCATGTATTATTCATTAAATTATTTAATAAACAACATTCCTTTCTCCTGCAAGAAAAGAGAAATGAAAAGAAAAAATAAGGTATCACTTGTCAATGTCAAAAAAATAAATAAAAAAAAGGGAGAATTTAAAATAGCTCATAAAAAAAAATAAAAAAAAAAGAAGTCTGATCTGTTTTTAGCACAAAGAAAAATAATAATAATAAATTAAATAATCAACGGGGAGAAAAAACGTGCAAGGAATGCAAGTGAGATCCCGTTTAATTTAAACAGATTTGATTAATGGGGAAAGTTCAAACTCTTTTTCCCGTAAGTAAAATAAAATCCCTAGTTTTCATAAAATTGCCGTTAAAAGATTTATGCCACTTTTGTAAGAATATATTTTTCATCATCAAATAAATTATTATTTCTGACTATAAAAATGCAATTTCTGATAATGGGTCATGCTTTAACTAAAAAATATGAAAAGAAATGTGTAATAAAATTGATTTACCTCGCTTGCTATAGAGGGTCAATGTCAACAAGAACAGTTTTGTCTTTATAATTCATTTTAATATGGACTCGTTAAATAATAATAATAAAGCGGTATTACTTTCAGATTCCTGTCACTTTAATGTAAGTCATTCGTCACTAGATTGGGAATCGTCACGAGAACGATTCGTCACCACATCCAAGAACGATTCGTCATCCAAGATCACCACATCCCGTTGAGGAATGTAGTTAAAATCGGGACATCTTGGATCTGGACAACCGGAAATCTTAAATTAACGGGCACCTGGGAAGTTCATATGCTTCTAATCTCCACCTCAATTCTGTTGTTGTTGTATCTATGAGGATTAGATTCGACAACAACAAGAGGATAACGTGTCCTGCAGCGTGGGATATCATTGCGGGAGGGACATCCCATAAGTAGTCTACTCATGGTTGGAGGGAAAGGGGCAGCTTTTGTTGTGATGGAGCACCCGTGTCTTGATTTGGCTCCTTGTCGCTGAAGAAGGAGGGCAGTGCCTTCCAGGTTGACTTTTAGGGGGGACTGCCACGCACTAGCTTATTATATGGGAGAACACCCGGAAAACTCCCACCAGGTAGTCCGACTCACGACGCAAGATGCTGAACATCCCAAATGCCATCGAGACTCCTCGTTTTTTGAAACGGTGTCTACAGCAAAGCCGCCAACGTAGGTAACCTCAGCCCAAATGGTCCTCAGCGACAACGTTGCCACTGAGCCACAAGTCGGGCATACTAAATTTGTGACAAATGTAAAGAACCTATATGCTTATAATGTATGCACATTTTTGTATGAAAAAGAATGAAAACTTCCAATTTTAGACGCAAAAAACACAGATGAAAACTTACTATATTTATTGTAGTAGTGACAAATCCTCAGTATCCGGCAGTGCGGGAAGAACATTACATGAGTAGTGAAAGGGGGGGGCAGTTTCTGTTATGATGAAGCACTCGTAGGTAGGAGTCAGACATTGGCTCCGTGAAGCTGAAGAAGGAGGGCATTGCCTTCTGGGAGGATTTTTATGGTGAACTACCCCGCATTTGCGTATCACAGGGCAGAAAACCCGGGAAAACTCCCACTAGAAAAGCAGCCATCGGATTAAGCTTTAGCACTAATATTCACCAGAGGCTCACGTTGCGAGTAGCCTCAATGGGCTTCTATTTCCGTTTTTGAAAACATTGACTGCAGCGAATGCAAACCTGAGCCATCTGTTCATTAATTGCGCACGTTATCACTAAATCCATGGAAGCTATTTAGGGACCCAATATATAGCGGATTCAGCTTTATCCAGGATACATCACGGGAGGCCTACCACATTGCACTCAAATTTTTCCACAGCAATTTAGAACGAATAGAAGACATCGTGGAAATTCGCAACCATATCTTCAGTACAGCGATAGAACCTTTGCGGTCTAGAGATTTATCTCGTCCCAGACTGGTACACATTTTATAGTTTTCTATTCGGTTTCGCTGATCGACTTTGAACTTTGGTTCTGAATCCCAAAGCGCTATCCGACGGGACGCTCAAACCCACAACAACAACGAACAATCTATCGAATATATCAATCAAACCATGACAAACAAGTAAAATGTTACGTAACAATGTGTTTTCGTGCGCAATCGTTATAAATCATTGAGCAGGTTCACAAGTTTATTGAGTTCATCGGCCAGCACGAAGAAGCATCGCAGAAATGCATGAAAAAAAAGTTTTCTGTTTTTATAATTTATTTATATTTTTATTTTTTTTTTTTGAAGAATATTTTAAGTGCTTTTATTTTTCTATCTATTGAGCGTTCAAACCTTGTGTTGAACGCCGTGCATGAACAGTTTTGGCTTTGAAATAAATAAATAAATCACATCCCTTCCATTCATCTTCAAAAAGAAGGCCCCACTAACGACTCGTAGATAAGGAAACTTGACACTTAGTATCACAAGTCAGCCATACTTCCCCAAACATTGCCTCTTTAAGCAATTTCAATCTAAAGAAGATACTCAAATTGTAGTATTTTAATCAATGAGATATTATAGTGTTTACTCATGCAATGTCTTTCCATTGAATACTTCCTTCTATCGATTATTCTACTAACTTGATTACTTTTAAATAGCAACAAATCCCGACTCGTTTCCGCCTTTCAGTTGGATGTTTACTTTTCCACTGCATAGCGGGCAAAACAGTAGCTTTGGTTTGTCGCTCTGCTGTCATTTTGTGCACACTTTAGGCCAATTAGACTGGAACCTACAATTTAAATTGGATTCCGAACCATTCGCAAACATCCATGCCATCGCAAGGATTCGAACCTTAAGCCTGCGGTACCAACTGCAAGAGTGCTGGCTAATTGGCCATCAGGTCGTGGCAGAACAGTAACAGATTCAACACTAGGCCGGTTGCACCTTTATCTCAACGTTATGCCAAAACAGTGTGGAATATAATACATGCACAAATATAATAGGAGGACCACCTATGTTCAACAAAAAAAGTCAACAAATATTTTTTTAAATTCTTTATATTGTCGAATTATTTTATCAGCTTCATGTCTTATAAATTCTACTATTTTTAAAACTACTAATATAAGGGATTTTCTACTGTACAAACAGTGAGGTCTTTAAAGATGGGTTTTCACCCAGTAAAAAAAATTCTCATATCGTAGAATAACAATATGAGTCATCTCACATCGTAGAATACTGTATTACTTTTTGTCTATTTAGCCATGTGAGGATTTTGTATCTGGTGGAAATAATCCTTAGGGCATAAATGCCTTACATTTATGTATACGGAATAAAATGGGTAAATGTACAGGACGGATGTCAAATAAAGAATACATGTTTGTAATATTATTTTTCTTCATTGGCGCCACAGCACCATGGGCCATGAGCCAAGGCCATCTGCCTACTGATAGATTCTGAAACACGAGATGCTTTCTTTTTTACGGAGTAGGATTGTCAGCCATACGCCTAACGCTCTACAATCATATTAGACCGGAACCTATGATTTAAAGTGGATTCGAACCACTACAAACATACATGGTACCTCCTGTACTCGAGTCTGAAACCTGGGGCAACAAGTGCCAGGATGATATTCACTTGGTCATTGCCTCGTTTATAATATTAGGGCTGTTAATTTACAGTGATTTGATTCCTTATTTCCGCAAGATGGGGAAAGTTTAAACTATTTCCTGGGGCTTTCCAAGGAATCAGAACAGACAATTTTGTCAATTATGAATATACTCGTTAAAGAACTCGTTCAATATATACAAATTCTTTGAAGCCATATATACACTCATGTCCATAAATTAAGGATAATTCAGAATCACACAGAAATTTAACTCTAAAATAAAATTTTCACCTGTAGAATTATCACACACATCTTGAAGAAGAATATGCAAATTACAGGAAACCACCAGATGGAGCGGATAGTACGTCACAATGATGAGAGTGTAAGAGAGGGGTATATAAGGAATGGTGGCAAAGAAGTAAAATTGTTCACAAGCGCTTTAAAAGCCTTTCAGTGCAATAACCGCATAGTTATGGCACAAAGGAAGCATTTGGATGATTTTTACGTGGTAGAATTGTCAGACGACTGGAATGTGGACGTACCCAGCTGGAAGTATCCGAGGAACTTGGAATCGCCCAGAGTGTCATCTCCAGGCTTTGGCAACGATTCCAAGATGATGGTAATGTGAGTACATGTTACAGCACAGGTCGCCCCCGAGTTACAACGCAGAATGAGGACCGGTATTTAGCAATTACTGCCAAAAGAAACAGACGGAGCACAGCATCAGACCTGTCTCGTCAGCTCTCTTCAGCTACTTCGAAGCTACTTGATGAGTGGTGTAATATTCTCCAAGATCAGATTGATAATTTGATACTCAGCATGCCTAGGCGTTGTAAGGCCTGTATTGCATCGTCCAGGAGACATTCTCCATATTAACCCTCATACTAACCATGTTATACTGTTTTTTGTAAATAGGTTCCTTTTTTGAAATTTGCTCCCGGGAGTAAAAATTGCAATTTTTATTAATTATGTCAAACATATAGCATCTTTTTTGCTCTTTACCTTTTGTTTAATAAATAGACTTTACAAATAAGTCAAATTTGTTTTGCTTCTGTCTCTTTCTTTAATTTATGGACTTCATTATCCGTAATTTATGGACATGAGTGTATATAAACTATGTCTGAAAAACAATTTTTTTTCAAATGAAATATCTTAACTGAAAAATGTGTTTGATGTACATAGAGACTAAAATGCAGTAGGGAAAATATAATAGAAAGTGTTCAAACAATAAGAACCGATAACCCTATAGAAAAAAAAGAGAATATTGCACAAAACATGGATTATTTAATGAATGACGACAGAAAACCCATATGAAAACCAGTAAACATGTCTTCACGTTTACTGAAGAAGCTTTCATTTCTGGTACCTTTTATTTGCGTTTAAAGGAATCCAACGATGCATATGTATGCAGATCCTACGGTGTCATCGAAAATTCATGGATTCCATGACCATGCCAGTAAAGATGATGGAGACGGATATTTTATGCATTCTTTGCTTAAAAACTAGAATACTGCCGAGGATAAAAATTGATTTTAAATTCTGCCTCGAAATATAGACAAAAAAATAATAAAAAAGGATTTCTGAAAAGAAATTTGTCATCCTACTTCTTCTCTCTCTCTCTTTTTTTTTTTTTTTTTTTTTTTTTTTTTTGTATATAAACTCTCGCAAAAGAGCTCTCCCAAAACTTTCTATCTGGACATCGACAAGAGACGAGGAGGTATGAGATGTTGGAAGTTGTTAGTGCGACAGAATAAGATTCTTAGTGGCTTGGAAAACTAATAATGCAATTTTAAAGCAACTATAGATAAAATCACAATGCACTTAATGCCTAAAGAATTTACCAAGAATTTGAATACCTATTAAAGACCATAAAATACCATCTCCGATCAGCTATTATTGTTGAATAAGCAGGAAGTAAATTAAAGGTTTGTGACGTTTATATGTAAAAATAAATGCCAAAATCTGAAATACCATGCAAGCCTTCCTCCTTGCAATTAATTTTATAAATTGACCTATTTGATTTCTTGAGTCAGGAAACATCAAATTAAATAAAATTCCCTTGTTTTATTCAATAAAAAAAAATGCATTTTTTTTTCATAATAAAGGCATTTTCATGACTCCAGTTTCAAGTTTAAATTTTTACTTAGAAAAACAATTAAATGGGCAGGTTATTTTAAATAAATTTATTTCCTTCTTTGTTGCAGCAAGTAGGTTTATATTTAATTTTCTCCCATTTCTGTCATTAAAAAAATCTCATGCTTTACTACTGTGTCCAAAGAGTAAGATCAATTTTCAATTTAAAATTCCCGGGGCTTATGGAATTTCAATTTTTTTTCTTTTTTAGGTTCTTGGCTCTGTCCTCGACATTTGTGTGAAATTTGACGGTAAAATAATTCATTAGTGTTTGAGTTACGCTTGGTTTTGTGACACGCTAAAACTCATTTACCTTCTCACAAAGGCTCACAGGGGATTTTTGAAATGTCTGAATTCATTGAGCAAAGAACTTACATTCAATTTTGCTTGCGGAAACGTAAAGAATGTCGCAGAAGGCATTCAGTGAGCATTTCTAAAGCGGAAAGAAATTTTTAGAAGTGGTATAAACAGTTCAAAGAAGGCAGAGAACGCGTTGAAGACGAAGAGCACTCTGGTCGACCATCAACCTCAACCGACGAAGCTCACGTCCAAAAAAATTAAAGATTTGGTGCTTGCAAATCGTCGATTTACAATTAGAGACCTTGCTGATGATGTTGGAATTTCAAAGGATCGGCCAATTCCATTTTGGGCCTCAAACGCGTCAAATCTTGATTGGTTCCGAAAACACTGAATGCTCACCAGCTCACACTGCATTGATTCTTCGTGACATTTTCGCCAAAAATGAAACCCATTTCGTTCCGCAACCACCGTATTCACACGCGCGACTTTGGCTATTCCCTTAACTCAAAAGACCACTCCGGCGACACCGTTTTGTGTCGATTGAGAGATTCAACGTGAATCGCCGCGCTCTTTGAAGGCCATCCCTGCCGATGACTTTTTAGTCTGCATTGAGGATTGTAAAATAGTTGGCATAAGTGCATTGTGTCCGGTGGGGATTACTTTGAAGGCGATGAATAAATTTGTAAGAATAAATAAAGAGTTTTTGAAAAAATAACTTACATTTTTGGGCACAGTAGTATTTTGTATTTCTTTATTCTTCGAGATATAACCATGCTTCCTCCTACGCACTGTAAGAGCGTCCCCTGTGGCGTTCAGGAGAAATTGTCAGTAGGCCTCGAGACTAGACTCACGAGAGAGGAAGTACAGCGCAACCGCAGCTGCCGGTGAGAAACGTTTAGTACAGCGAAATTACGCGTTTCTGTTAAGAAACGTTTAATTCTCTCGTCCCGAGAGGAAATATATCTGTTTTTAAATATGTTAAATATTGTTTGTCTCTAATGTGTTCATGTGATGTTTGTGCGCGTATCCAACTCCAACCACACCCAGATACATCCCAGCTGCACAACCCCCAAGACTATAATGTGGGGCCGCCCATACTTGCACACTACAATATATTTTTTTAGTGAAAGCCTTCTCCTGTCTCTTTTAATACTTTACCTAAATAGAATTTGGTATTCGATAGAATATGTAGACATTACATGCAATGTCTAACCAAAATCATAAAATAATTAGATTTAATTCTTGTTTTTTTCCCTAATGTCAGACATTTTACACAACGCCTATTTTACATTATTATTTTACGCCTACATGTACTGATGTTTCCGCATGTATATGACTGAAAAAATATTTCTTTTAATCATATAAAGATCCTTTTTACATCACAATGAACGCTTCTTCATTATCATCCAGCAAAAAGATTATAATAATTCCCATTTCTTGGAATGATAAATTATATACATAAAAAAAAATTATATTGTATCAACAGTGATTACTTTGCTGTGACTATACATATAACTAAATTGCAAATGAAAGGAGATATATATGTGCTATAATTTATTTAAAACAATCTCCTAGCTAAAATGCGTATTTCAATTAATAAATGGATTAAATTACGCGATTCATCCTAATGCAAGAATCAAAATGCTTTTATCTTTCGCTAAAAAAAAATAAGAGAAGAAATGTTGTTACCAGATATCCAATCTGCAAACCGATATTCTTTTCCCTTTTCGGTAATTTCATTGCATCGGATTGGATGCTGTAACGGATTTCACCGACGAAGAAGATGAAGAAAGAAGACGAGAAATTGCAAATCCTTTTCCCAATTAGGAACTGAGTAGAAAAGACGATAACTTTCTTATCGGGGAAAAAAATCAGTATTTCCTGCCAAAGGCGATCTTTTATCTAACAGAATTAAATCTCGTTTGATTTCGAACGCGCGAAATTATTCTAATCTGGCAAAGAAGAGAAATTGGAAGACAGTTTTAGAATGCTTTAGAAATTAATTTTTTTTTTTTGAGATACAATCTTACGATTTAAAAAAAAAATGTATTTCATTTTAGAAGGAAAATTGCTTGAATATTATTGATAAAAGATTTAATGTTTGAAATAAGATTTTAACAGAATTTGTAAAATTATTTTTTATTTATTTAAAGATGATTTTTACATTTTTATCTTAATGTTTGATATTTTTTTAATCAGATATTATTCACAAGTACAGCAATTTGCAATTTAAAAATATATAAAATAGTTAATTTGCTAATATGTAAAAATATATTACTAATATATATATATTACTAATATACACTGAAGTGACAAAAGTCATGGGATAGCAATATGCAAATTTTCAGATGGCAGTAGCATCGCGTAGAACAGGTATAAATGCGCAGTGCTTTCATTTCTGTTCAAGTTATTCATGTGAAGAGGTTTTGACGTGATGATGACCGCACGACGGGAATTAACAGACTTTCAACGCGGAATGTCAGTTGGAGCTAGACGCATGGGTCATGCCATTTCGGAAATCGTTAGAGAATTCAACATTCCCAGATCCACTGTGTCAAGAGTGTGCTGAGAGTATGAAATTTCAGGCATAACATCCCACCATGGACAGCGCAGTGGTCGACCGCCTGCACTTAACGACCGAGACCGGCGACGTCTGCAAAGAGTCGTAAATTCTAACAGACAAGCAACACTGCTTCAAATAACCGCAGAAATCAATGTGGGACGTACAAGGGACTTCTCTGTTAGAACTGTGCGGAGAAATTTGGCTTTCTTGGGCTATTCCAGCAGAAGACCGACTCGAGTGCCTTTACTAACAGAACGACATCGCTTGCAGCGACTCTCGTGGGCACGTGAGCATATCTGTTGGTCCCTAGATGAAAACTGTGGCCTGGTCCGATGAGTCACGATTTCAGTTTTTAAGAGCTGATGGTAGGGTTCGAGTGTGGCGCAGACCCCACGAAGCCATGGACCCAAACTGTCAGCAAGGCACTGTTCAAGCTGGTGGTGGCTCCGTAATGGTGTGGGCTGTTTTTTCATGGCATGGACTTGGTCCTCTGGTGCGACTGGACCGAACATTGACTGGAAATGCTTATGTTCAGCTACTTTGAGATCACTTGCAGCCATTCATGGACTTCATGTACCCAAACTACGATGGGATTTTTATGGATGACAATGCGCCATGTCACCGGGCCACAACTGTTCGCGATTGGTTTGAAGAACATTCTGGACAATTCCAACGAATGATCTGGTCACCTAGATCGCCCGACATGAATCCCATCGAGCATTTATGGGACATCATCGAGAGGTCTGTTCGTGCCCAAAATCCCTGCACCATCAACGCTTTCACAATTTTGGACGTCTATCGAGACAGCATGGCTCAATATTCCTGCAGAAGACTTCCAACGACTTGTTGAGTCCATGCCACGTCGAGTTGCTGCACTTCGCCGGGCGAAAGGAGGGCCGACACGATATTAAGAGGTATCCCATGACTTTTGTCACTTCAGTGTATATTTGTACAGCAATTTTCAAATACATAAAATATTTGTTGCAGTTTTAAGTTAAGCTAAAGTAAAGCACTAGAAATGGGAAAAGAAGAAAAATTAGGTATTTGTGTCACACTTAAAACAAAGGACACCATAGTCGTACGATACTGCCATAGTGCGTATTAGTACTGTAGAACATAAAATATTTCCAAATAAAAAAATTAATTAAAGAAAAATGTGTCAATAGATTATTGTATATAATTGATTATTTTACATAATTCTAATTGTTCTCATTTCAATCTAGATATTTTAACGAATTCCCAGTTAGAGATATATAAAAGGAACCAGAAATTATTTAAATACCACTGATAAATAAAAGCATATAATTAAAAACTACAGCAGTTCCTATCAGGCATAAAACATAAAATAATTAGGCTTAATTCTTGTTTTTTTCCCCGTAAAACGCCAGGTATTTTATACAATGCCTACTTTTTATGCGTTACCAGTATGTACATGGTGTTTCCGCATGTATATGCCTGAAAAAGTATTCTTTATAAACGTATAAAGACCCTTTTTGACATCACATGAATGCTTCTTTATTCAAACTTTATCTTCATTATGGCCCATCAAAAAGATTATGATTCTTGAATTTTCATTATAAAAGTTATTGTTCGATAGCCCGGACTCAAGATACAAATTCCAAAAATGACACATACTCAGTTAATGGAAATAATACTCAACACAGTGGACTGTATGTAAATAAAACTCCTTTATTTTTGGCAGTCATCAAACTCGAAGATGGAACTGCCCACATAACCTTTCTTGAGGGTTACACTCAATTATTTATGCAGTCATCGCGCTCATGGATGGACTGCCACAAGCAACCTTTCTTGATGGTCGCTGGGGTTGAACTCAATGAATTATACAGCCATCGCTACTCATGGATAGACCGCTAACACCAACCTTTTCCTTCGGTCGCTAAGTTTCAACTCGTTTTACTTACATTCCTTCTTTCTCTCCCTGGCCCTCACCCCCTGCCAGACACCCCCACAAACAGGATGTTTTCCGGGCATAGGGCGTTGACCTCCCCTAGCGGGGGAACATGGGTTTCGACGTAACAGTTATATTATGTCAATAGTGATTACTTTGCTGTGACGATACATAAGACTAAATTGCAAATGAAGGAAAAAAAT
The DNA here is from genome assembly GCA_021605075.1 of Caerostris darwini. Classification (NCBI taxonomy): domain Eukaryota; kingdom Metazoa; phylum Arthropoda; class Arachnida; order Araneae; family Araneidae; genus Caerostris; species Caerostris darwini. Next base: position 12,488 of record BPLQ01008081.1, on the reverse strand, counting down.
GCATTATAATTTATTTAAAACGATATCCTACAGAAATGGGTATTTCAATTAATAAATGCATTAAATTACGTGATTTATCCTAATGCAAGAATCAAAATGCTTTTATCTTTCCCTAAAAAAATAAGAGAAGAAACGTTGTTATCAGATATCCAATCTACAAACCGATATTCTTTTCCCTTTTCGGTAATTTCATTGCATCGGATTGGATGCTGTAGCCCACGGATTTCACCGACGAAGAAGATGAAGAAAGAAGACGAGAAATTGCAAATCCTTTTCCCATTAGGAACTGAGTAGAAAAGACGATAACTTTCTTATCGGGGAAAAAAAGCAGTATTTCCCGCCAAAGGCGATCTTTTATCTAACAGAATTAAATCTCGTTTGATTTCGAACGCGCGAAATTATTCTAATCTGGCAAAGAAGAGAAATTGGAAGACAGTTTTAGGATGCTTTGGAAATTAATTTTTTTGCGGTACATTCTTATTTTAAAAAAAAGTATTTCATTTTATAATTGTAGAAGGAAAATTATTTGAAATGTTATTGATGAAAGATTTATTGTTTGAAATAAGATTTTAGATGATTCTATCATAAAATTCTTTTTTTTTTATTTAAAGATGATTTTTAAACTTTTTCTTAATGTTTTACAGAACTAAGTTTGATTTTTTAAAAATCAAATATGATTCACAAGTACAGAAATGTATTTAATTCATCGCAGCATTGTTGTAGTTTTAAATTAAGCTAAAGTAAAACACTAGAAGATCACTGCTACACTACCTATATTGCTGCCTGATGCCCAATTGGCTAGCGATCTAGCCTTTCATACCACAGGCTTCAGGCTCGAATTCTGGCGTTAGCATGGATGTTTGTGGGTGGTTCGGAATCCATGTTAATCTGTAGGTCAAGGTCTAATTACCCCAAAGTATGCCCAAAATGATCGTAGAGCGACGGCCGGCTACACTATAAGAATCACCGATTAATCCTCAAACCACCTACACTATAAGAATAAAAAAAGAAAAATTGGACTACATTTGTGTCCCACTTAAAACAAAAGGCCCATTCATATAATAGAATAATATATATATAGAACACACATCTATATAGTAGAATAAAAATATTATCATTGGAATTATAATTATTCTTATAAGAATATCTTAAGGAGTAGTTCTTATAAATACTTTAAAAAATCAAATGCATTGTTTTTTGAAAGATACAAATTATAAATGGAATGGCAAATACTTAAAATATATATATATATATATATAATATGACTGAAAAAGTATTCGTTATAAGTATATAAAGTCCCTTTTTACATGGAAGATTCTTTATTAAATCGTTATCTTCATTATCATCTAGAAAAAAAGATTATGATTCTTGAATTCCCATTTCTTCGAATGATAAATTATATATATAAAAAAATTATATTATGCCTTACTTTGCTGTGACGATAAAATACAACTAAATTCCAAATGAAATGGGGGGAAGGGATGTGTTATAATTTATTTAAAACGATTTTTTAAACGATACTTTATAATTTATTTAAAACGATTTCCTAGCATAAATTCGTATTTCAATTAATAAATGGATTAAATTACGCGATTTATCCTAATGCAATAATCAAAATGCTTTTATCTTTCCCTAAAAAAAATAAGAGAAGAAATGTTGTTACCAGATATCCAATCTACAAACCGATATTCTTTTCCTTTTCGGTAATTTCATTGCATTCGGATTGGATGTAGCCTACAGATTTCAGCGAAGAAGAAGACGATGAAAGGAGACACGAAATTGCAAATCCTTTTCCCATTAGGAACTGAGTAGAAAAGACGATAACTTTCTTATCGGGGAAAAAAAGCAGTATTTCCCGCCAAAGGCGATCTTTTATCTAACAGAATTAAATCTCGTTTGATTTCGAACGCGCGAAATTATTCTAATCTGGCAACGAAGTGAAATTGGAATGCTTTAGAAATTAATTTTTTTTGTGGTACATTCTTACGATTTTAAGAAAAAAATATATTTCGTTTTATGCTTGTAGAAGAAACATTGTTTGAAATGTAACTGATAAAAGACTTATTGTAAAGAAAATAGGATTTTAGCAGCATCTATTATAAATTTTTTATATTTATTTAAACGTGAATTTTACATTTTTTTTCTTAATGTTTGACAGAACTAAAATTTGATTTTTTCAAATCAGATAAGATTCACAAGTATAGAAATTTATTTAATTCATCTCACAATTGTTGTAGTTTTAAATTAAGCTAAAGTAAAACACTAAAAGATCACTGTTACAATATCTATATTACTGTCTGATGGCCAATTGAGTAGAGATCGGGCCTTTGATACCACAGGCTTCAGGTTCGAATCCTGGCTTTAGCATGGGATGTTTGTGAGTGGTTCGGAAACCACGTTAAACTGTAGGTCCCGGTCTAATTACCCCAAAGTGTGCACAAAATGGCCGCAGAGCGACAACCAAACCGACTACACTATAAGAATAAAAGACGAAAAATTGGACTACATTTGTGTCACACTTAAAACAAAAGGCACATTCATATAATAGAATAATATCTATATAGTAGAAGAAAAATATTATCACTGGAATTATGATTATTCTTATAAGAATATCTTAAGAAGTCATTCTTATAAATACTTTAAAAAATCAAATGCATTATTATTTGGAAGACACAAATTATAAATGGAATAGCAAATACTTAAAAATATAAATATGACTTAAAAAGTACTCGTTATAAGCATATAAAGACTATTTTTACATCACATGAACGTTTCATTATTAAATCGTTGTCTTCATTATATCTTAGAAAAAAGATTATGACTCTTGAATTCCCATTTCTTGTAATGATAAATTATACATATAAAAACTTATATTATGTCAACAGTGATTACTTTGCAGTGACGATACATACAACTAAATTGTAAATGAAGAAAAAAATGTTTTATAATTTATTTAAAACGATCTCGCAGCAAAAATGCGTATTTCAATTAATAAATAGATTAAATTACACGATTTATCCTAATGCAAGAATCCAAATGCTTTTATCTTTCGCTAAAAAAAAAAAAAAAAGAAGAAATGTTGTTACCAGATATCCAATCTACAAACCGTTATTCTTTTCCCTTTTCGGTAATTTCATTGCATCGGATTGGATGCTGTAGCCTACGGATTTCAGCGGAGAAGATGAAGACAAGAAATTGCAAATCCTTTTCCCATTAGGAACTGAGTAGAAAAGACGATAACTTTCTTATCGGGAAAAAAAAATAAATCATTTCCCGCCAAAGGCGATCTTTTATCTAACAGAATTAAATCTCGTTTGATTTCGAACGCGCGAAATTATTCTAATCTGGCAACGAAGTGAAATTGGAATGCCTTAGAAATTAATTTTTTTTTGTGTTACATTCTTACGATTTAAAAGAAATATATTTCATTTTATTCTTTTAGAATATAAATTATTTGAATGTTACAGACTTATTATTTAAAATAAGATTTCAGCAGAATCTATTATAGTTTTTTTTTTTAATTTAAAGGTGATTTTACATTTTTATCTTAATGTTTTACAGAACTTAAGTTGGATTTTTTTTTAATCAAATATGATTCACAACTACAGCAATTCATTTAATTCCTCTCAGATATGAAATATTTGTTGCAATTTTAAGTGAAACTAAAGTAAAGTACTAGAACATCACTGCTTCACTTCCTATAAGTGTAAAAGAAGAAAAATTGGATTACATTTGTGTCACACTTAAAACAAAGAACCCATTCGTATAGTAGAGGATTGTCGTATAATGCTGCCTTAATGTGTATTGGTACTGTAAAACATAAATTATTTCCAATAAAAACATCAATAAAAGAAAATTTTATAAGTGGATTATTTTATATAATTGATTATTTCACATAATTCAAATTGATTTTGTTACCTGCAATCTAGATATTATAATGAATTCTCAGTTAGAGATATATAGAAGGTTTGATTTGTCTCTCTACAGTCATTTTGTGCACACTTTGGGCCAATTAGACCGGTACCTACAGTTTAACGTGGATTCTGATCCACTCACCACTCATACTGCCACCGCCAGGATTCGTACCTGAAGCAAGCGATACCAAAGGCCAGGTGCTAGCAAATTGGCCATCTGGCCACCACAATATAGGAGAAGGCTAAAATATTTTATAAATTAAAGTAAATTATTATAAGTTAAAGCAGAGGCATAACGGTAAAAAGAAATATAAAAGTTTGATCAACATAGTTGATTTTTATTTACAACCATATCGCGATGTCACTAATTTTAAAATGATGTTGAATATTTTTAACGTATTAGTTGACTTTTTAGAATTTACCTTCTTAGAAATGAGTATTATTAATACGCTTTTATTAGCTTCACCTGTATGTTTGTATGTATGTAACTGACTTTTTCCCCTGGAGATCTGTTTTTCCTCATATACACTATTTAAGCTGCAAAGAAACATTTACAGGCATCTTTCAGAAAGAAAACAGTTGATTCTTTTTAATATGCTTTTATATTAGTTTCACCTGTATGTTTGTTTGCCTGTAACTGACTCTTTGGGCTCAATTTTGCCCTACTTTAAGTGATAGCCTTTGTTTTACTCACAATTACATTATTGTAAGAGCTATAGTACTACTCCTCCATACAGGGACCTCATTTAAATTTATAGTTTAAAAACACTAAAAAACATGCTTTTTGAGTTAATCAAACTAAAAAGTAAAAAATAAATTAATAGTTTAAAAAAAACTAAAAACTAAAAAAAACACGCTAGAGTGAATCAAACTAAAAAGTATTAAAAATAATTGTTAACATAAGAATAAAATGACTGACGAGAAAATTAATGCCACTGTTCTAAAAGCGTGGGGTGCTCGATATCAATCGTTATAATTTTTCACTAGTTTCATTCCGAAATGCAGAGCTAGTTTAAAAGTGTCGTACAAAGCACCCCACGCTTTTAGAACAGTGACATTCATTTTCTCGTCAGTCATTTTATTCTTATGTTAACAATTATTTTTAATACTTTTTAGTTTGATTCACTCTAAAAGCGTGTTTTTTTAGTTTTTAGTTTTTTTTAAACTATTATTTTTTATCAGTTTTTTACTGTTTCATAAAATACTAAGAAGTCCAGTCCAGAAAAATAAGATATTGTGATGTATTTACAAAAGTTAAATAAAAATTTTTAGAACTTTTTTTCTTTAGACAGAAATAAGAAATTCGTATACAAAACGATTATACTTATTACATGAAACTAAATGCATTGCCACTCGAAAATGTTCTTCAGATTATATTATACACAGAATAAATAAGAATATTCTCACTAGAATTAAAATTATTTTTATAAGAATATCTTAAGAAGTAATTCTTATAAATACTTTGAAAAATTAAGTGCATTATATATCTGGAAGACATAAATTATAAATGGAATGACAGATAATTAAAAAAATAATGCCAACTACATTATTAAAAATAATATTAAAATTAAAAATAAAACCGTCTGCTGACGAGAATAAATAGATACGTTTTTATTTATCTTTAAGATCTATTATTATTCTTTTATTTTTAATGTTTAGCTATATTTTTTATTTATTTATACTACTTATTTTTTATTATTTACTTTATTTATTTATTTTATTACTTATTTTTATTATTTACTTTATTTATTTATTTTTTATTGCTTTCAGATTATAAGTAACAAGATTTTTTTCAGGAGTTTAGTGAAAAAGAATGTTTTTATTAATGAATGGTAAGTACTTTTTAAAATAAATAACTACTTCTTTTTGAGCAAATTATGATTACGTGTTCATTATAATTACATAATAAGTAATAAATTATTTTTATTTTCATTCTTTTAATAATTCTTAAAAATATTTTCGTAATGACAATTATTTGGTATAAATCTAAAGAAAAAGTATCATCAAATTTTAAAATGGCTGTTGACATTTGAATAGCCTTTCGCAAAGCGTGCTTTCGTGGAACTTTCCCTACCTTCTGCGTTCTTCCTTTTTTGCAACAGTTCTTCCTGTTTATTACTCACCTTTCATATAAATGGCACAGATCCAAAATACCATGGGAACATTTTAGAATTATATTCGGAGAAATCGCTGAAAATAAATACAAATATTTGATAATATTAATGACTAAAATTAAAATATTTATAACTTAAAAAATTTTAAATTAAGTTTGTAAAACTTAAAGCTGGTTTTTTTAATCGATTTTTAAGTGAGTGATTTTATTGATTTTTGATATGCATGTTCTCCGAAAATCATTGGATAAACGTTATAAAATTACATTAAATCAGAAAAGATTGAAATAAAAATTGTCTAATTTAAAATGTAATTATAAAAATATAATAAATTTATATCATATTAGTCCGAGGTATTTTCGATTGTATATCATGTATTGGTAAGCTTCTAAAAGAAATTAGGGAATTAATAGCAATTGTAATAAATGGTTCCAGTTTTTGCACATGTCCAGTTTTTGCACATCCAGTTTTTGCACAAGATGTCTTCTAGACATTCTTTCTCATAAATGAAAAACGCAATTAAATTTGGAATGTGTCCACTCAAATTCTATAATTTCTCAGAAGCTTGAAAGTAATAAAAGCGCCAAATACATTTCATTGATGTAACCCTGCTTCCTCCTACGCACTTCAGGAGAAATAGTCAGAATGACCGGTAGGCCTCGAGACTCTCATCTGAGAGGAAGTACATCGCAACCACACGCTCCTGTTGAGAAACGTTAAGTTTATAGTCTCTCATCCTGGGAGGAAATATGTTTAACGTAATCCTGCGTAATAGTTCGCCTACTGATCTTTCGTCTACCGTATATTTCGCGCATCCCGCGCGCACCCGAGTATCAGGTTTTCGGCTTAGAAATGGAGTCCTTCCATGAATCTATAATGATATGTCTTTAAATGTATTAAAAATTGTGTCTACTTGTATGTGTTGGGTGTTTGTGCGCGTGTCAATAAAGCTGTGAGTTCTCCAACCTGTGTCTCAAATCTCAATCCAACCACACCCAGTTACGATCTGGTTGCCATATCTGCACACTACATTGATAAATTTATTATCATTTTCAACAATTTTTTTAATAAAGACAGAAATTTCAAAGTCTTCCAGTTTTTTTTTAAATATTTTTTTAATGTGTCCGTAATGTCTTCAAAATGCTGTCATAATATTATCATCTTGGTTCAGTAAATATTATTAAGAATTTCTTAGTTTGTGTTTAATCTTTTTTTTAAATATTAATTTAATTATCAGTACATTTTTTCACATCATCAAAATTATAAAATTTTAATCTATTGAGGATACCGACGAATTCGAAACAGTTCAACTTGAAAATGAATGAAACAGTTCAACTTGAGTGAGTAGTTATCACATAGTACTAATTGGATTTAAGTTGTAATTACCGCAGGTATAAATTAAACTGAAACGTATTGCAATCTGAGTTTGTTTTTGATTGTCAAAGTGTGCATTTGCATATTCTTTGGTGGGTATCATGTTCCATTAATGTATGCCATGAACAACCCATCGACGATGTAATGAGGAATTTGCCTTCCGGAAAGACTTTCTCCATTTCTCCCGTATTTTCCGGTGGTTTTATGGCCATTTGGCTAGCGCCTCTGGTAAATTTACTTCAATTCGCTGGGCCTTTGGTACCACAGCCTTCAGGTTTAAATCCTGGAGGTGGTATGGATGTTTGTTGGAGTGTTCTTTGGTGGGGGTCATTCTTAGGTTTCAAAATTTGATAGCCATAAGGGTGAGTTTAGGAGAGAGAGTGATATAGTATGAGGGAGAAAAAGCATTTATAGAGGAGAATGTTTCAATGAATTTCACACCGGGTTTTATTGTTAAATTTGCAGTGTCGCCTAAGAAAAGAAAACTATTCAATCAGATGGCAGAGCTGAAGAAAGCAAAGATGATCACTTGAACGGATGTGAATCTAAGTAAAAGAATAAATAAGTTTTATTTTCTAAAGCCGAGTAATACCAGGTCATATGCACCAGTTTTAAATAATACTTATTAAATAACAAGTTGAATAATAACTATGCATACGACATTATTTCTAACGTCAAGCTGCGGCCTGATGGCTAACGCTCTGACCTTTGGTACCACAGACTTTAGATTCAAATCCTGCCAGTGGCATGGACGTTTGTTAGTGGTTCGTAATCCACGTTAAACTGTAGGTCCCGGTCTAATTAGCCTAAAGTGTGCATAAAATGATCGTAAAGCGGCTAATCAAAAACGTATTTACGTGTATTATGGTAGAAAATCCGGAAAATTCTTCTCAGTAAACGCAGTTTTTAACCCATACTTAACCCATACTTAAAACTTAAAAAAGACTTCTATTCCAAGTTTTTTCTTTAATGATTTTTTTTATAAATATTCAAAATGACAGATGATGACACTTTTTAAATTCTCAGATGACACTTTTTAAATCCCCGTGTTAATTCAATTATGCAGTAATGTAACGTTAGAATTTGTAAAAGTCTTCCGTCATTTAAGAATATTATAGTCCTTATAGTCCGCGTGTGTATATATTTAACACTGAATCATAAAAAGCAAATGCTAAACACTCGTGATTACAGTAATAAACTTTTGCAGAACGCAAGGTTCACATCATTATGGCAAACAGTCATCACACACGATCATTACATTCATAATTCACGGCAAAATTTCTGCAAAGTTAAGTTACCATGTTAAAAATGTCTTGGGTATGTTTCAAATTAAGGAAGTCTGTGGAATTTTTAAAAAAAAAACCTAAATCCTATTGTAACTAAAAGAAAAAAAATGAAACAAATGTTAATTCAAAGTATTTCTATTGTTGCTTAATGAGTCGAGATACAATTATATTTTCATAGAATTGTTGATTTTTTGCTTGGGACAGTTAAAATTTAATTTTACTGTTTTGCGATAAAGTGAGCAGAGCTTTTCCAATACATCTCACAAAATGTTCCCTTTTTTTCTCAATTTGCGTCAATCTCCATTGAAAAATCATTCCTTTCTTAAAGCGATTTGTTTAACCTCTTGTGATTCAAAGGCGCTTTATCTTTTTCTCGATTGCCGATTTCAATATCGACTGATGTTACAAGATCATTCAGTTCTTCATTGGTTATTATAGATTCATTTATTTCGTTCTTAAAGCGATTTGTTTAACCTCTTGTAATTCAAAGGCGCTTTATCTTCTTTTTAATCGCCGCTTTCAATGTCGACTGATCTTACAAGATCTTACAGTTCTTCAATGGTTATTCTTGATTAATTGATTCCTTTCTTAAAGCAATACGTTTAACATCTTATGATTCAAAGGTGCTTTATCTTTTTCTCAATGGCCGCTTTCGATGTCAATGATGTTAAAATGATATTAAAATACCATCCAGTTCTTCATTGGTTATTCTCGATTAATTCATTTCTTTCTTAATGCAATACGTTTAACATCTTGTGATTCACAGGTGCTTTGTCTTTTTTTCAATCGCCGCTTTCAATGTCCACTGATGTTACAAGATAATCCAATTCTTCATTAGTTATTCTCGATTAATTCATTCCTTTCTTACAGCAATTTGTTTATTAACCTCTTGTAATTCAAAAGGGCTTTATCTTTTTCTCAATCGCCGCTTTCAATGTCAACAGATATTACAAGATCATTCAGTTTTTCAATTGGTTATTCTCGATTAATTACTTTTCGGTATCTAAAAATCCTTCGTTGCCAAATTATTATTATTTTTTTTTTTTGCAATCTCTGCGATTTTAATCTCAATCGATGTAAATTCTTTAAAATTGTTGGCAACGCGGCCGATGCTTTCGAATGAAATTCCAGCTTTTGTCAAATTAAATGACAACAATATTGAGATAGCGCTTAGTGTAAAAAACCGTTTTTCAAATCAACGGGCGGCAAATGTTTCACTATGATTTCACGGATAAGGAAAGTTCAGATTCCTCGAGAACTGATATCCTTTCGGAAAGTGTGTGTGCAAATAAAATATGTTTTGAATGAAGCTCATTCAATTGTTAAACATTACGCAATGTTTGTGAATAAGATCGAAAGAGGATGTCAAAATTGAATTCGCGCGTGTGTTCGTATTTTGGACACAGAGCGCGTGTTGTTAAAAGATTAAATATCTGTTTAATCTATTCATTTGGCATGTTCATTTACAAAAAAGATTTCTCTATATGAGGTGAAATTTAAAATTTATCGTTAGTGTTAATATTATGGTAGGGCAAAAATAGGCCAAATAGCAAAATAGGAGCCGTTGGGGTTTGGCGATTTTTTTATTTCGCAAACTGAGCGATAAGTTGCCAAATGTAGTAACCATGGTTTTTTCTCCTGTATGCAATTAATTTCACTTACAATCACAATCCGTTACTTGGCGGACTTTGGCGAAAATAATTTTTGACGCCAAATACCAATGGCCTCTATTCTGCGATTTTACCCCAAATTTTCTTATTTGAGTAAGTTCTTTTTAACTAAAATTATGAATAGTATTATAGTGGATATTTTCACTATATTGATAATGAAAAAAAAATATCATGTTTGTAAATATTTTTTAGATATTTGGTTTGGTATAATTTCATAAGATTGTATTTTATAAAATTTTCTTTCACCAATTAACTTTAAAGTTGTTTTAATCCAGCATAAAATATTTCATTTAATATTTACTGGTATTTTACTATAATATACATGATTTATCATAAGTTACAATATTGCCAACAGAAATTACATTCATAATTTTAATAATTGTTAATATATATATATAAGTAAATATAAAATGAATTAAAACCCGTGAGAAATAAATATAGCTATTAATAAAGAAAAATTATATTAAATGCTTGCAAACCTGTATAAAAAGAAATTTTTTAAAACTGCACAAAAGTTTAACATTATGGATCATTTACCCAATATTAAAAATAATTCATGCGATATTTTTTCTATATAATAGAAATCTCGTGTTCCAATACCATAAACGATCAACAAACGAGTAAATAAGTTAAATATATTTTATATTTTTCATTCATATGCAGTATGAGAGAAAACCCGGAAAACTTCCGTCAGGTAGTTTTACCTTCGTGAAATACTCGCTTACGCTATCAAAATTACCATGGAATCTTCTCGTTTCTGAAATAAGTGACAGCAAACGCATAACGACTGCGGATGTATACATGGTGCAATATGCTTATTACGAGAAATTTATATTATATTACAACCTGATATACATAATAATTTTCATTAAATAATTATAATTGTTAAAATGTGCGAAATACAATCTTTTAAAAAATGTATAAACATATATACACTCAAGAGCCAAAACATTATGACCACCTGTCAATAACGAGTTGGCCCATCTTTGGCGCGCAACACAGCTTCAACCCGCCTTGGCATGGATGCCAAAAGTCCTTGGTAGATGGCCGGAGACAGATTGTACCAGATGTTTAAACAACGGTCACGCAAATCCGAGATATTGCAAACTGGTGGTCTTTGAACTCTGAGCTGCCGTCCCAGGACATCCCCAATGTGTTCTATCGGATTGAGAGCTGGTGAGTTAGGCAGCCAGGACATTAACTGGAATTCGGAATCATGTTCCTGGAACCACTCCAACACAATTTTAGCCTTGTGACAAGGGGCGTTGTCCTGTTGGAACATTCCATTTCCAGCTGGAAAAACAGAGGCCATGTAAGGATGCAACCTGTCCGCAATGGTGTTCAGATACCCTGTAGCATTCATGGTTTGCTCTACCACAACCACGGGTCCCAGAGACGCCCAAGAGAATGTCCCCCAAAGCATAATACCGCCACAGCCGGCCTGTGTATGACCTACTGTACATTGAGGGAGCAACTGTTCGCCTGGAAGACGGTGTATCCTGACACTGCCATCGGCGTGATGAATGACAAACCGTGATTCATCTGACCAGGCAACTCTCTCCCAGTGATCCATGGACCAGTCACGATATTCCCGGGCCCAGCGCAGGCGCAGATGGCGATGACGCTTGGTCAGCAAAGGCACACGAGTGGGACGTTTGCTGCGTAGCCCCAGATCCAACAGTGTCCGCTGAACAGTGTTCTCCGATACTATTCTACTTGGCCCTGCATTGTATTGGGCTGTCAGCTGAGCCACTGTCTGGCTCCGGTTTTGCTTCACCATGCGAGACAGTCTCCGACGACCTTTTTCTTTGATAGCGTGTGAACGTCCAACACCATGTCGTCTATGCTGGTTTCACCGTCATTAATCCCCTTTGCATAAGTACTAACAACTGTAGATCGCGAACAACCCATGAGTCGTGTAGTTTCGGAAATACTTGTTCCGAGCCTTCGAGCCATTACATTCTGCCCTCTATCAAAGTCGCTTAGATCCGCAGCCTTTTTCATCACACACAGAAGTAAGTGAAAGAATGATTCTTCAGACTCTCCAGCAGCAGTTAAATACCACTTCCACCTGATCACGTGCCTTCCACGTCATCCAGGCGAGTTCATGCAAAATGTAGGGGTGTCATAATA